>MJUT01002833.1:36192-54680 GCA_002080005.1 Gigantidas platifrons
TTATTGGATTTAAAAAAAATTCAACTTTATCAAATGAAAAATAATTAAATTTAATAAATATATATTTTTTAAATTGTATTGGATTTAAAAAAAACATATTCCCGATTGTCTCACCTTTTCTTACCTTATTACCTGTAATTTCAAAAAGTGGGACAATCGGGAAGATATATGTCTAAAGTGATTTTTTAAAGATAAATAATGTACAGCTGGGGACGCGATCAGAGTGCTCTCCATAAGGAAAACAGCGGATGTGCCGCTCCAACTCTGAGTCGGCACGCTTCCACGTTTCGTGGCTATCGAATTTTATTTTCTATCCGAAACCCTTATATAAATCGCTTCATCAATCATTTTTCTATTTGGTTTCATGTCACTTGTGTCATGGACGACAATGTCGCTGAAAATGGATTCTGGGTATGCTTAGAATGCAGAATGTTACCTAGCCGCATTAAGAACATCGAGTCTATATTGTCGAAATTTGTGTCTATGTACGAAGAGACCGAACTAATGTTAGCCGAAAAGATTACTGAAACAGCACATCTACAGGATGAACATATTAGATTGAGACAGAGACTTAACACAAAGGAAAAGGAAAATCGTTCTTTAGAACAGGATTTACTAGGAGAAACTATGGAAACCAATACAGAAGAACTTGGAAAACAAAATCACGGAACTTTACTTACTGGGAGTTCAATCATCCGTGATATCAATCAGAAAGACTTTGACATTGATACTGAGCCTATTTGTATACGTGGCGGCCATGTTTCAGATATCACAGCAGCTCTACTAAGCAAGCACGACAACGAAAAGTATGACAATATCATCCTACAGGTAGGAAGTAATAACTGTACCAACACTTTTTTCAATCCAACAGACTTCAAGGATGACTATCAAATTCTTGTAACGACTGCACAATCAAAATGCAATAATGTTGTGATCTCATCAATGTGCCCTCGCTTAGACGATAAGTTTGGTAAGATAGCAACAAGCAATGAAATCCTGAGTAAAATAGCAAGTGATGAAAACTGTTTTTTCATTGACAACGACGATTGTTTTAGACTGCAACCTACTGATATCATAAATGTTACTATGTACAACGCAGATGGCGTTCATCTAAACAACAGCGGTACATACAAGTTAGCTGAAAATCTTGGTATTAGGTGTATTCAAGAAAACTATGTTAATCGTGATCCAAATGTTGGTCGTGCTCGGGGAGGACATAACCATACACATAGGCGTAGGGAAAATGACTCAAATAGCCATAGGTATAGTGGTGGTGATGTCCGCCACGGTCATAACCATCAAAATGTTAGACGTCAAAATTCAGGTCAGTTAGAGAGAAGAAATGAATCTTATGCTCAGTCAAACACATACAGGTCAAATGGTCAGAAACAGTATAGAAGAAGGTATTCTCATGATGATTATGTAAATAGTAAATCTGATGTGCTATGCTGGTATTGTGGTGAACCCAACCATGTGTCTAAAAACTGTCGTCATGGTGACTACATTTTATGTAATAAATGTAACGAGTATGGTCATAAGGCCAAGCATTGTAGTTTTTAGGTTATAGGCCAAGATGTTAGCGCCGTTAAAGGCGACAGCTCCAAAACTAGTACTATAGATCAACATGTTTCGTGTCAATCTGCAAAAATGCATCAGAAAAGCCGCCATCACAGAGGTGGGCAAAATAAAACTAAAAGTGGAAAAAAGTTTAAAAAGTCACTGTTTCGTATTGATTATTTAAATATTAGAGGCCTAAAAGGTAAGATTCAAGAAGTAAACAAACATTTAAAAGAAAAATCCCCCGATGTTTTCTGTTTAGTTGAGACTTTTCTAAAGACCGACAATAAGCAAAGGGACTTACACGCTAAGTACAGGTGGATTGGTAAGTGTCGCAAACTTTCTAAAGATAAAGGGGGAATCAGGATCTGTATTAACGATAAAGTAACGGTCCTTGGTGTAAATCTCGTTGGCAGCAAGGACGATGGGTATGAACGTCTGTGGGTTCTGACTCGAATAAATGGTATCAAAACCGCAGTAGGTGTTGCGTATTTTCCAAACGATGGAAAAGACAAACCCCTGACGGATAAATTATTTTATGAACTTTTGGAAAACAGTACGTTTTTCCATTCAAAAGGGTATGAAATTTGCCTCACTGGAGACTTTAATGGTCGTTGTTTGGGTAAATGTGAATTTACGAACAAAACTGTTTCATTCGAAAACAAACAGATTTATAATGGAGTAAGGTTATTACAGTTCACTGATGCGGCTGATTTAAGTATAGCTAATTCTATGAACTGCTGTGAAGGTTTCTTCACAAGAATTGTTAACGACCAAAAGTCGGCAATAGACTATATATTGCTTTCAAAAATTATGTGCACAAATGTAGACTCTGTCTTTATTGATGAATATGGTAAATATGATCTTCATAGCGATCACGTAATTCTTAGTATTCAAATTAATGATGTCCATATACCCAAAAAGCACAGTAATGTCAGCAATAAATTCTTCTGGAAAATTGATGAAGGTACAAATTGGGATGCATTTCAAAATAACCTGAAAGAATTGTTTGATGAAGAGTGGTATAAAGCTTCAAATGACGTAAACCAGCTCTGGGACGTCTGGAAAAACAAAGTGAATTGTGCTGCTAAATCTGTCATAAAAAAAACCTAGGGTTAAGAATTATAAGAATTTTTAGGACAAAGATTTAGATAGAATGTTAAAATCTAGACGTGAAGCTAATCAGCTACAGCGCCTTCACAATAAACATAGACCACGTGATAGCGAACTTGGCCAAAATATTTCTGACTTATATCGTAAACGTAGAAAACTCTTGCACGATGCAATTAAGCGTAAAGAGTCCCATAATAAGATGAATTTGTTTTACAGATAAGTGCGTATCCTCTAAAAATAAAAGTAAAAACTTTTGGAATTATCTAAAGGGATCAAGGAACATCTCAAACCCTGAACATATTATTGACCCTTCAAATAAAGAGAAACGAATTGAAGACAGCGATGACGTAAGTAAATGTCTTAGTAGTCACTTTAGTAGGATTGGTAAGGACTCTACTGTAAACCCTGATTTTCGTAAATACATCCTAAATTATGTTGAAGAAAAACAGGTAAGTATAGGAAATGACGAAACGTATCCTCCAGTTGTATTTAACAATGAATCCATTTCTGTCACTCTCAAGTCATTGAAATCTGGTAAAGCTCCAGGTGTTGATGATATACCGAATGATTTTCTAAAATATGGGGGCGATTCAATGGTAAGTTCTCTCACGGAACTTTTTACTGCTATATCAGATATTGAGCTAATACCTGACGATTGGCAAAAAGGAATAGTCAAGCCACTGCATAAATCAGGATCTGTATACGACCTAGACAATTATAGAGGTATCACTTTATCCTCTAACGTATATAAACTTTTTTCAAAAACTATAGAAATTTCGGTTTTAGATCATTTAGAGAGTAAGAACATATTGGGTGAGAACCAAGGAGCCTTTCGAAAGTCTCGTTGATTAGAAGACCATCTTTTTACGTTACAAGGTATTTCTTCCTTGTATAAATCCTCGAAAAAACCTCTATATTTGGCCTTTTTAGACCTTTCTAAGGCCTTCGATCGAGTTTTGAGGGAAGGTCTGTTCGCGTTGTTATGGAAAAGTGGTATTCAAGAGAAAAGTTGGAGACTCATTACAGAAATATATAGAAATGTTGAAAATAAAGTAGTTTTTGGAGAGTTTGAATATGACTGGTTCGAACAAGAATACGGACTTAAACAAGGTTGTGTTTTATTTCCTTCTCTTTTTTCGGTACTAATGAACGATTTAGTTAATATGCTTCGCCAAAGTAATATTGGCATAGATATCACTTCCCAGCTTATAAATTGTCTGCTTTTCGCAGATGATGTAGTTCTTATGGCAAACTTTATTACAAATTATTACAAATATCACACAATTTTGCATGTAAGTGGAACCTAAGTCATGGTTATAGGTAAAAACTTGAACAAAAACAGTAACTGGGTGTTGGGTAATGAGAATATTGACGAAGTAAATGAATACAAGTATCTAGGCCATTTTATCAACAGATCAATGAAGTCAAACTATCAAATTAATACCTACCTGAAAAGTAAGTCAGAAAATCAGATGAACTACCTAATACGAATATTGGGAGAGCATGGGGATTTTAACTGTGTAAATTTTGGGGAGACATTTGACCATCACTGACGCATGCGTGTGCTGTATGGATGCCATTATCATCCTCTTCAAAAAATGCTCTTGAAAGCTGGCAATATCGTGCAGCGAAAATAGTATTACGTACCAAAATGAATATCCCTAGGTCAGCTCTACTCCTAGAATTAGGGTGGGAACCTATTACCGCGTTCATTGACCGATCGAAAGTGTCGTACTTTAAAAGACTATCCGAACTTCCTGATAGTAGACTTTGTAAACAGGTTTATAATAAAATGATTATGCTAAATGATACGTTTTGGAACTATGTAAGCGAAATACAATCTATATGTATGGGTTCTGACCCCACCAACCAAAATTTCAGCCGTACGTATGGCTCTATTACTAGAGATATACTCCTTTTGGACGTAACTAATAAGAGTAGCTTAGATCTCTACCAGTACTTCTATATAAAGCAAGGTAAACAAGTTTATCTAGATAACCTAAACGATTTTAAAGCATCTAGATTAAAATTACTTGCGAGAACAAAAACTATACCTCTACAAAAATATTTGAGTAGAATGAATCTCGCTGCGGAAATGACTTGCCCCTTATGTAAAACGGACACGTATGACGATCTAGAACATTTTCTGTTACATTGCCCTACCTTTTCGTCTATCCGTCACGAGTTCTTTAAAGTTTTTGATAGTTTCGTTGAAAATCAGAAATATGGTCTTAAATTTATGGAGCTGTCGTCTAGTTTTTAATTGGTGATATTGGTTATGCTTTTAGCAATGAATTTGGAATATTTTATGATGTTCATGGAAAAATGTTTCTGAATGAATGTTTTAAGCTTAGATCTGAAATATTAAATGACTTATCTTAATCATGTTTTATTCTAACATTGTTCGTTAATGTCTTATGTAGTGTGTTGTTGTCTTATGCATTTTAAGGTATGAATTTTCTTTTATGTATAATTATCATTTTATTGTATATAATTTGTATTTATTAACTATTGAGACGCGCCACTGCTTCTATCCTGGTGGTTGGCGCCCCCGTTGTAAAGGGGTAGCTTCTAAATAAAAAAAATATATATATATATTCATTCATAACAATCTTACCTTCAGAAAGTGGTGTTACACTCGATTACAGCACGATTTTGCCTTAGATCCTATCATTTTGCCATTTGACATAACAACAATATCAGTATGCTATACATGTATGGTACCCTTTGATAACTCTGTAATTTATATTATTTTGTTAAAAAGTAAATGACAAACATTACTAACCCTTTCCCATTTTTATAAAAGTAAAAGACAAACATTTAAACCCTTTTCCATTTTTTTTAAAGTAAATAACAAACATGGCTTGTTTTCGATAAGAACAAATATGTATATGGATTTTTTTTAAATAATCACTAATACAGCGTTAAACATCGATTTGTATGCATCTGATATGAAAGTAAAGCTCGGAGCTGAGAATTTATTCATATGAATATTTGACGTTAAGTTTAAGGTTTTAAAAAAATGAAATTCACTTCTGAAAACATCTGTTTATAGGCCTTGTATTAAAATATGTGTTGAAATAGTGTAAAAACAATTGAATTTTCTATTATCCACAGAGAACAAAATTGCTGTCCCAACAAGAGTTACATGCATAGAGGCATTTTTCTCAGGTATACCACCTGTTGTGTTTACTGCTAAATTGTATATTGTAGTGGGGTGAGCTGAAAGTAATGAATTACCAAAGTAATAACAATTTATGATTTCTTGTATCCCTAAAGAACAACATTTTATAATATCAAAGAATCGTGTCCTTCCTAATAAAGTAAATAAGAATGATTAAGGGGTCCCATTAAGGGTAAATTATTAATGAATATGTATTATTAAAATTTAAAACTATAAAATTACACATGAAATATAAAACATAATAATATTAGATATTTATTATTAATTTTATATATTAAGCACACTTCAAATATGAAAACATAATAATTGATATTTATATTAAACTTTAAAACTATATAAGCACACCTAAAATATATTCTCCAAGCTTGATGTTTCACTAATTTTTTTAAATTAAAAGTCAAGTTACATATGGTCTATTACCGATTAACGGAAAATAAGTCACAAGAAAAAAGTCACAATTGTAATTTGTGAAAAATTCAGTTTAATTATATAACGTGTGTCACATTTTTAAGTAAAAAAGTAATAATTTATATTTAATATGTCCCGATAATTATCGATTTTTTTAAGGATGAGTACGTATATACACGATCGAGTTGAAAAAACGGGAATGTTTGTTTTCATTTATTTATGAACTTGTATGGTATCGATAGTGTATTCACCGTTGACAGAAGTAAAAAAAGAATACACATTTCTTCATGATAACGGTAACGTTTTAAAATAAAGTCTGTATTAATGAATAAGGGTAATAACAAAATTACCGAACACCGAGCAATCATCCAAAGGGAAATTCATAACTCGTAAATCAATAAACAGACAAAATCGGTCAACAACCGGGAAACTGGGATACATGCAATCAAGTATTCACGGCTGACAAAAAATAAAAAAAGTAATTTACACATTTCATCTAGATCGAGCTTAACAGTCGGCAGGGGCGGATCCAGGATTTCATGTTAGGGGGGGGGGCGCACTTAAAATAATCGCGCCGTGCGAAGCGGGGCGCGAAAATTGTTGGGGTATTTCGTGTGAAAAATCATGATTTTATGCAAAAAAATCATATTTTTTCCAATTTTAGGGGGGAGGGGGCGGTGTGCACCCTGGATCCGCCCCTGGCCGGTTTTCATGACCGAAATGATGAGATGAATGTTGTATTAAATATTCCGTCGGTGTTATTACGCCATGTTTTTATGATGTTTGTGTACTGCATATATCGATATTTCTGAAAAAATTAGTTTATAAATGATCCATCCGTCTGTCTGTCACAAAAGGTTCAGATTTTATGTAGGTAAAAGTATTGTCCCCAACATGTTTTGTGTCCTCGTCTGTGCCACTTGTGGAAGGTCTACATATATATAATTGGGAACCTCCTTTGTGTTATTTGCACCATTCTAATATGTCCTTAGTACAGTTTATAGGTAGGGGCCCGGGTGGCTCAATGAGTTTGGTCGTTGGATCTAACAACTCATAAAAACCTATCACCAATACGGCGTGGGTTCGCGCCCAGGTTTGTAAATTACAAAAAAGGGTGCACTCGACTCGCATCCGCAAGTGATAAAAGTTTACCAGTTTCTTGCCCAGGGTCGGTGGTTCTCTCCGGCTTCCTCCACCACTAAAAATGGTCGTCATGATATAGCTGAAATATTGCTGAAAGTGGCGTTAAACACCAAAATTCAAATTCATTCAGTTTATATGTCCTTAGTGCACTAAGGAGGTCCTTTACGGTATTTCTACCCGCCTCCTGACAAGTACAAAACATGGTAACACACAATTATTGTGCATAGCATAGCTGTATCTTTTTATTTTACAGACATTTTAAGAAGAGGAGGCGCGACGCTTTGCACACGACACGCACATAGCAAGTATATTATCGATAACCGGATGTTTACGATTCGTTGAAGTGAAAACATCTTGTCAATAAATTATACTTAAATTAAACCTGAGTTTATCCAGCTGTCTATTTTTTTTTTCCAATGTGGGATTTCTTGAATTTAAGATCGAAATACTTGTATACAAGTATTGTTGAAAAAAAAATGTACAAGTATTGTTATTTTCCCCCAAAACAAGTTGAACTCTACGAATACGATTGTGATTTATTTTTTGTTTTGATATGTAGTTTTAATGAAATTTTATTTTCATCTAAAGAATCATAATTAATTAAATACATATTTGAAATTTTTTTATATAGAAAAGCCATTATAGTTTAGTCATGAACAAACGTCTCTGCAATACACATCTACAAAATTTATCATAATTCTTAAAGGTCATTAAACTTAATACATTTAGTTATGCAACAATACTAAAACATTCTTATAAAAATCACATACAGTTCTCGGGTAAAATACAAGTAACAATACTTGGACATTTTGTAGTGACTCTCTCTGGGTTGTAACCAATTACTGAATATACAGGAAGAACCCCTACTGTGAGGTCATCTATTTTGAGATGTCATTCAAAGAAAATAACAACCTGGCCATATTGTTACATAATAAGATATATACATGTTAAATGTGTATTGGGACATTTATACTTGAACTATTTATCATATAATTTTTATTACATATTTGCGATCATAAAGTTCAAGTGATCCTCAATATGTTTTACTGCGAAATCGCATAATCATTATTAAAAAGGCTAAAATATGCTATTCTATGAATTCAAATTGTCACAGGTTATGTTTGATACAACACAAATCACGAAAAATTGGGGGATTTTTCAATGTCAATTGTGGCTTAAGTAATGGAGACTTAAGAAAATATAGGAAGAACTATGATTGATCAATGTCATACTAAAAAAGATAGGAAAAGTCTCCACCAGATTTTACAAATTTTCATTTTTAATGTTGATCGGTTCAGGACGCTATGAATGAAAAAAAAAAAGATGGTGACAAAGTGGCCCTCTCAAAAATAGCAGATGATCACATTTAACATTCAACCCAGAGGAGGCGCGACGCTTTGCACACGACACGCACATAGCAAGTACATGTATATTATCGATAACCGGATGTTTACGATTCAGTTTAAAAATGGATGTTGAAGTGAAAACATCTCGTCAATAAATATGCCATTTGCCTATTCCCGACTTGATTCTAAAATTATACACTTTTATCATTTTATTATTTGAGTTATTTCCCTTACAGAGCACAAACCGGTTCTCGGTCAATGCAAGAGCAACAGAAAGGATTAAGAATTTGAGTATAATTTTCATAAAATTTATAGATAATTGAACCTTGTTAAATAATAGAAGTTAACTTTATAGCAAATAAAAAATTCAAAAGTTGTTACAACATTTAAATTTTATACAGAGTATGAGAAAAATATATGTCATTTTGGTTGAATATTGCACGAAATTGATACTTTTGTCCTCTGTAAGGGAAATAACTCAAATAATAAAATGTTAAAAGTGTATAATTTTAGAATCAAGTCGAGAATTGGCAAATGGAGTATTACTTAAATTAAACGTGAATTTATCGGGTCCGTAGAAATATCGCAAAGGACTTCCTTAGTGCACTAAGAACAATACAAGTGCACTAAGGACACAATAGAGACGTCCTATGTGCACAAAGAAGGTTGCAAATGAATTGTCAGTTTAAAAAAAATCTTATTTGGTCAATTTTTATAATAAAAAATTTAAAATTAACGATGATATTTGCATTTTTGTCGGCTGGAGCCTACTACAAAGATAATCACGTGGTGATTAATACATGTTGGTTGTTAATCAACGTCGAACAGGTAAACAATGACAATTAGATGGGAACTAATTATATAATAAATAATTGTGTATGAGCTTGGACACGTGATTTTTGACGTTGATCTTTAAAACATATTGTTTTTTTTACGATGAATTATAATAAAAACAAATGTGAAAACAAAAATATTTCGCCGGTAAAGTTAAAAAGATGGTGTGTTTTTGTAAGGATTTTTGAGTAAAAGTTTTAGATATTATTTAAACGCTAAATCGTTTTATTTGTCATTCATAAAGATATTGCACAATTATAATATACCTTCACTAAGTAAAAAAATACTAGAAATTTCAAACAAGATGAAAAAAACCATCAGGAATGAGACCAGTCTCGTATTGTAATTTCAGTGGTCAGAAAATCTATATTTAGAAATTTCGAATACGGAAGAAGAATGTTTAACTTTCAGATTTTATTCCCTCATATATCTCGTTCCAAACTTGTTTTATTTGTAAAATGTCTAGAGTATTTTCTGCCTGTAATTTGTTTTTTTTTCTGTGTAATTTCGGAAAGGAACCAAATAAGGGAACAACACCTTACTGGCTAAGATTTCGTAAAAATCTTACCAACTGATATTTGATATATTAATCAACTTTGAAGTTTAAAATGTATAAAGAAAACGGGGATGAGACCAATCTATAAAAAGAAGAATGCGGAAGAAGAGTGCTTTTCTTTCAGATTTTGTTCTCTTATATATCTCGTTCCGAACTTGTTTTGCATGAAAATAAAGACATCCTAAGGCTTTAAGAAAACAATTAAATGTCACGGGTGGTTTGCTACGTCACACGCACGGATACTTGAACATCGCCTCGAGGTAGGCTTATGCTGTTGTACAATTTAAAAAAAGGAAAACTAACAAAACCAAGTAGTTCACCGAAGGGCCCACATGTCAGACTTCATTGTTTAGCATACATTCATTGCGTGGAAACCCGTCAGTTTTGCAAACACTTCTGCACAGTTAAAATTCCGGGCAAGGATACCGTTCACACAAAACTCATTTAACTGTACAAAGAAGGTTGCAAAAAAAGTTGAACTCTACGATTATGATTCTTTTTTTTTCCTGTTGTGATATGCAGTTTTAATGAAATTGTGTTCTTATTTAAAGAATCATAATTAATTGCACGAATACATATTTGTTTTTTTTATATAAAAAAAAACGATCATAGTTTAGTTTTTTGCACAATAAACAAACGTCTCTGCAATACACATCTACAAAATTTATCCTAATTCTTAAAAGTTAATTAAACTTAATTACATTTAGTTACGCAACAATAATACAACATTCTTATAAAAATCACATACAGTATATGTACTAATTAGTTCTCGAGTAAAAGACAAGTAACAATACTTGGACAATACAATTACTGATTATACAGGAAGATCCCCCACTGTGAATCCATCTATTTTGAGATGCCATTCAATGAAAATAACAACCTAAGATAAGAATTAGATAAGAAATTAAAATTTATAGAATTCATGTATGTTTTTAATGAAAATTAATTAACACATTTAAGTCACATTTCATTTATTTAGCCTAACTTGGATCAGTTATCAATCATTAAAAAGAACAAAACAATTTTTGTTTTAATCTGTCTAATAAGTATTTACCCTACATATACTCTTATTATCCACAATAAACTCAGGGAAAAGTTATTATTACCACAATAAATTCAGGGAAAAGAGATGAAATAAGAAAGAAATTTTATTGAAAATAAATAAGTACTCAGAAAGGTGGCGGTAATTCCGTGACACGGGTGCATGTGCTAACAATAATTTTAACTAAAAAGTCACTTTTATTTTCCCACATGCATGTTAAATGTGTATTGTGACATTTATACTTGACATATTTTATCGCATAATTTTTTTTATTATAAATTGCGATCATAAAGTTCAAGTGATCTTCAATATGTTTTACTGTGAAATCACATAATCACTATTAAAAAGGCTAAAATATGCTATTCTTTGAATTCGAATTGTCACAGAATATGTTGATACAACACAAATCACGAAAAATTGGGGCATTTTTCAAGGTCAATTGGGGCGCAATGAATGGAGATCTAAGAAAATATAGAAAGTACTATAATTGATCTATGTCATACTTAAAAATATAGGAAAAGTCTCCACCGGAATTTACAAATTTTCATTTTTAATGTTGATCGGTTGAGGACGCTTTAGTTAATTATACACAAAGCCATAAAAATGTCAATGTGATCATTACACAGGTATACTATCAGTAATTGGGACAATTCTCGCGCGTAAGTAGCGGGATTCAAATTCAACTATTTGAATATTCATTGTTTGAAAACATTTCGGGTGGGTAGACTGATGGACGGGTAAACTAATTTGGCGACGACAGGTTAGTGGCCGTTTTCTAGTGCAAGTAGGAAAGGAATTAAATTAAACTTTACAGAATTTATTTTCATATTCGATCTCGTTTTTGGATTTTATTGTTCCTGACAAAAATCGAGACAAAATATGGAAATAAAATCTTACTAACTGACATTTGATTTTTTTTTATGAAAGACGTCAGTATTGGGACATTCAAATTCAACTATTTGAATATTTATTATTTGAAAACATTTCGGGAGGGAAGAATGATGGACAGGTAGACCGGAGTAAGGACTGGGGGCTATAAGGGCCAATATCGGCCCCACCTCTGAATTCGATACAATTTTCTCCAAAATGTATTCACAATATGTGCTTTTCTGAAATAAATACAGTTAGTTAATATGTAGATCTATTTCCTCACAGCAGACCCACAAAGTCAGGTAATGAAAAGCACTGATAGTCATTTTTTTCAGCATACATAACTTACGACGTATCATTGTATTACAATGAATATCTTAAAAAAAACAAAAACAAAAATAATGAAACTCAATAAACAAGGGTGTCCGCGTTCTCACTGTGGTATTTCTACTAAATAACCTAAGAGTCAAATGAATGATTTTACCCTCCCTTCGCGCTCTTACTGGATGTAACGCTAACTCTGCCTTTTTCAGAATACTTTTACAAAATGTTGAAAACATCACCTGAAGAGTTGTCTTATTTGGTTTCACTGCTGTGGTTGTATTGTTATCAAATCACCAATATGTCTTTCTAATTTCTGTTGTAGTCTGTGTGATGTGCAAATTTCCTTTCGATCAGAGGGCAGAAAATCAGAAAAAAAAGTTCTAGCAGTTGGATTAAAGTGAATATCTCTTTGTGAGTTAGCAAGTCATCTTTGATAGTTGAAATGAAGGATTGAAATAAGTTATCATGTTCAGATGTTAAATAGTCTTCACTGTCGTCCTCAATTCTTTTGAGTAAATAATTTGTCATACAAGTAGTATGATATATTGCATTCTCTGCAAACCCATCATTAATAATTATGTTTGCCATTTCGCCATCATCGGTCAGTGTTGCCATGTTTAAAAGTATTTTTGTTCTCTATTTATCCACAATTATTTGTTTTAAGAAATCGACACTATTGATAAAATTGTATCTAATTAAATAGACAGCTTTTAGATGTAGGTATTGTGGATTTTAAAAAGAATTTGATGACAGTGGCCTCCCTCTTATCAGGCCATCTCTTCTACGATGAAAAAGTGCCCTTATAAGAGGGGTGGCCTCTATTGAGGGGGATAAAATGAGTAGTACTTATTTCACCATCTCAGTGCATCTGAAATTTGGCCAGGTCTTTTTTATGTTCAATTGTTTGAGGTGAGAGCTGCTTGATTGTTTTGTTGCTATTGGTCAACTGTTTAAACTATCTTTACATAAAACAATGAAATAAAAAAACATCTTGGTTTTGCCAACAAGAATTGTTTTTAAAATGCAGATGAGAATTTAACAAGAATATGCTATATCTTGTTATTTCTTTATATTTGGTTAAAGTAAATTTGTTAAGTGGGAAAATAATATTTTTTTTCTTATCTAAACTCCGAAATCTACAGGCTTAAAGTGTTCATTTAAGAAACAATAAAACAAAACCCTTTTCAACTAACTGAAAACTTTATAAAAAGAAAGCAATTTACAAGATAACAAATCTTCTTTTCCGTGGAAACGGATCTCACTTTTCTTCCTCATTAGACTCTTGGAAGGACAAAGGTTGTAAAATGCCAAAAATGTTTACAAACAGGATGAAAAGGATTAAATTGCTTTATCTTCCATCTTAATCTCACGATGTACCTTTTTCAAAAACACAAAATATATTGTTTACAAAAATTTGAAAAACAAAGCAGAAAATAAGATGTTCTAAAAAGTTAAAAACTAAAATAAACAAAACAAAAGATTGTTACTAAAACTTAAGATTTTGACGAGGACGTATTTCAGTGTAGCTTTTATAAAACTGTGATGTCGTACAATGGAGAAGTGGGTATACGTTTCCGTAAAAACATATTCTGAACATTGTTTATAGTGATTAGGACAACACAACATTGTGAATTGAATTGTTTACTTTTTATTTAAATATTCAGTATGGGAAAAGATTAATATACAGCCATAAAATGTATATAAATCATGTAGGTAAAATGTGTTTTAGTTTAAACATATTTTATCTTCCAATTAAAGTGGCATTAGCCTTTAGACCATGTGAGCTATTTCCATCACTTTTCGTCCGTCGTCCGTCCGTCAACATTTCACATTTTAATCTTCTCTTCAGAAACCACTGGGCCAATTGAAACCAAACTTTGATGGAATGGTCCTTTGAGGGCCGCCTTTCAAAATGGTGTCCGATGATCCCGACTTCCAACCAAGATGGCCGCCAAGCTAAAAATAGAAAAAAGGGGGATGGAATTTAAAAAAAATCTTCTCCTCTGAAACTACTGAGCCAATCTCAACCAAACTTTGCTGAAATGATCCTTGGGTGGTCCCTTTCCAAAATTGGGTCCGGCATTTCAGACCTCCGTCCAAGATGGCCACCATAGCCGAACTTAATGGGAAATTCCCATAAAAATCTTCTTGTCTGAAACCATTTGCTCAATAAGAACTAAATTTTGATGAAATAGTCATTGGATGGTTCTCTTCCAAAAATGTGTATGGCGGTTCGGCCCTGCGACCAAGATGGCCCCACAGCTGAACTGAGCTTAACATAGGACCCTATGGAAAATTCACATAAAAATATTCTTGTCTGGAACCTGTTGCTCAGTTGGAACCAAACTTTGATAAAATAGTCATTGGATGGTCCTCTTCCAAAATTGTGTCTGGTAGTCCCGCCCTCTGACCAAGATGGTTGTACAGCTGAACTTAGTTTAACATAGGACCCTATGGGATATTCACATAAAAACCATCTTGTCTGGAACCAGTAGCTCAATTTCAACCAAACTTTGATGGAATAGTCATTGGATGGTCCTCTTCCAAAATTGTGTCCGGCAGTCGCGCTCTCCCACCAAGATGGCCGCCACAGCCGAAAAATCATCTTGTCTGCTCTATTGGAACAACATTTTGATGGAATGTTCATTTTATGTGGCCCTTGAAGAATTGTATCAGATAGTC
Organism: Gigantidas platifrons; assembly: GCA_002080005.1. NCBI lineage: Eukaryota > Metazoa > Mollusca > Bivalvia > Mytilida > Modiolidae > Gigantidas > Gigantidas platifrons. Next base: position 51,252 of record MJUT01002833.1, read on the forward strand.
CTGCCCATCACATCTTTTTTCTTTTTTTTTAATCATATGAAATTCTTTTTAAAGTCTTCTTTTGGAACTACTTGCTCATTTGATACAAAATCTTGATATATTGGTCATTGGGTAGACCCCTGTCGGAATTTTACGCAATGATCCATCCACCAACCATTGTGTAATCATTTTGTCAACAATATCAGCTTTGACTTTGCAACTGTAAGCCATGTGTGACCATTTGGAGTCAAATGTCTTGGATCGTAAGGAAGGGCATTTATGAAACTATTTTGTTCTGTACACTGAAGAAAGTGTTGTACAATCATTTGTTGCAGTTAGTTGTTTTGAGAAAATAAACTTGCGGTTTCCTTGGAGGTGAGTAAAATGGCACAAATACAGCTTCAAGTTGCATACTTCCCCCCACTTTTCTATCTCCGACTAAAGTGGATGCTAAAGATAGAACATAAGGGTAATAACAAAATTACCGAACACAGAGCAATCTTCCAAAGGGAAATTCAAAACTCATAATTCAATAAACAGACAAAATCAGTCAACAACCGGGAAACTGGAAAACCGCAATGGTCCTGACTTGGTACAGGCATTTCTAAAGAAATGGTGGATTGAATCAGATTTTACGGCGCCAACCTCTCGCTTCCATTACGATTCAAAGGTTCCCGTTGTCACTAAAACAGCATTTACAGCAATACTGGAAAAAACAGTCAAAATAGCAGTCAAACAGTACCAAACTCAGTATCTAATATGCCTCGTGAACCATCACCATCAACTATGAGTTCTTTGAAGTATTTTAATTACGACCGTAAATGTCAAAAGCATTTTTACGTCACACATTCACAAAAAATATTTTTGACATAGTAAACCACGTATACCAAATCCTTATCTTTATATATTGTCACTATATGAAAATGTATCTTTTACTATTGTATCTGCAGAGACAGAATATATTTCGACAAGATCTTGATATCGGAATATAAACTTTTTAAGAGATCGAATAAGGCGAATCTTGTTATAGCCCTGGTCCAGTAGCCTGTTTTTCAGACAAAGATGACGCTTCAAGAAATCAGAATAATTGCTACTGGCTCTTGCATAACGAATCAATTGCGAGATGTAAACACCATATGCAGGAGAAGCTGGTATATTGCATGTACAATGTAATTATAAAACAATATAAGTCTATAGAAAGCAGTATTAATTGAAAATTATGTAGTAAAAACCTGGTAATTTAGTGATCTCAGAAAAATTATTTTGACTGTTTAGTATTTTCTGTTACTTTTTCAAATAGTCAATTTGGATTTCATGTTTTAGAGTATTATTTGGCTGTAACAGTACATTTGAACATCCAGCTTACTTTAACAGTGGAAAAAATCATGTGGAAGTATATATTTATTGAGTTTTGGGGGAAATAACAGCTATATGCCATAAGAAATTCCACTTATTCTAAGTTCAACAGTAGCGGTAACAAATTATTTACAAAAACGTGACATCGATCGTCTAGAAGCTGTAACAACATGAGCTAACATTGTAATTCAGAGATTGACAGATGAAATGTAAGATGTTCATGTTCGGGGAATTTTGTTTAATTTATAAAGCATGCGAAATAGCGTCAGAATTTGAAAGTGAAGTAAGTAGACCCTGTGTAGTCGGACGTCAAAGAATCAGAGCGAATTATCCTGTAAAGTACCCATCTGACTACTGGAGAATATCTCTATGCCTTGTCTCCTTGGATCATTTAGTGGAAGAGATATCAGAGCGAATTATCCTGTAAAGTACCCATCTGACTACTGGAGAATATCCATATGCCTTGTCTCCTTGGATCATTGAGTGGAAGAGATATCAGAGCGAGTAGTAAGCAACGGAGGAGGGGGGAGGGTATTATCTAAACCCTGCAAATCTTCAAACATAAGTCGATTTGGATATGATTACTGATGGTTTTGTTAGCAGAAGGAATCGACGCCTTGACTTTTCATTAACTTATACAAATGAAAAAATTAATAATTAAGTGATTGATTGATAGATGTTTAACGCTATATCATGGGGAGCACAAGTTAATTGTCAATGAAATGATGGTAAGGTCCGCTTTTCACTAGGCCAACACTCTTAGCTGGTTTTTCAGTGGTAGCTCACTGACACAACAGTCCATGGATAGACATGTCGCACCACTCGGACACAATTGCCCTGATTCTGATCAAACCAGTCTTTGCTCTTCATATGGCAAAATCATGCTAATTATTTTATTCATGACATATGAATATTCATGACGTCGTGGAACCACGTGACATTTGTTGACATCGTGGTAAAATTCAAAGAGAAAAGAGAAGAGCCCTTAGCCGTATTCGGTATACAAATAAAGGCATATTTGAATACCAATCAAATATAGGCCACACATGCGCGCTGACCTAAAAAAAATGCACCTACATATCGCTCGGTGTTAAATATTCATGAATATAATGCCTACCCATATTTGAATAACAATAAAGTATGGCCGGCATGAATTATTTCTTAATTCCAATGCAATACTGAGCATAAAAATGTATTCTTGCTTATCCCTATGTCTAAAAAGCACAAAAATTACAATTCCGGGAAATATTGTTGAACGACTTTGGCACATAAACAACGTGACGTCATATGAAGACTTCCAGTTTAAAATGTAAATATCAGACGTTATTTGGCTTCATGTACGCTTCAATGTAGATAGAATTTAACTAAAATAACTTTTCAAGGTTGGCATTTTAGTGTATTGTTGTATCCTCGTGTATTGTAAAGTCGAGACTCTTTTGTCTCAAAACATTTCTAAAATAACTGCAACTATTCTATAAATAACAGAATCAAAAATAAATATACATCTAGTCTCCTTTGGTACCGATTACATTATTTTTGCATCCTTAGCAAGTGATTAAAAATCCATCTGAAACTTGGAGGGTATTTCCACCATGTTTTGTAGAGTGTATTGTAAAGTCGAGACTCCATATTTGCATACGGTTGTGAATAAATGAAAGATGATACAAATTCATTTTTTCAACTATAATTAAGATAACTATTTGTAATAACAATCACAGCTAAAAACATCTTTTTTCAGTGTCGTATAATATAAAAAAACCTAGTATTACACCACAATTGTCTATTTTGTCTCAGCAGAAATGTTTTTTTTTCACACAAAATAATTGTCATAATTTATTCATATTTCATGCAAATAACAACAATGTGGGTCAATACAGTATAACTATTTTAAACACAATATACATTCTTTCTTTTAGCCATATGTTAAAGTCACATGGCCAAATGTTTTGAAAGGCTACAAGTTGTTATTTTGTTTCACTCATTGTCAGACTTTTTACATTTTACAGGTTAGATAAATAAGAAATCACATGTTTTGTGAGACATTTTTCTCAATTGATTAAACCCACGAGTCCAAATTCAGTCATATAACCTTTA
>MJUT01002833.1:73746-86591 GCA_002080005.1 Gigantidas platifrons
TGTATGGTTTCCGAGAAAAGCTCCGGACAAATTGTGATGCGGAAGAAAAAGGTGGAAAAATAAGAATAATAATAATAATAATAATAATAAGAAACAGAGCAAAAACAATATGTCTCACAAACTTCGTTTGGGAGCCATAATAAGAAACAGACCAAACACAATATGTCTCACAAACTTCGTTTGGGAGCCATAATAATAAGAAACAGAGCAAAAATAATAAGAATAATAATAGTGAAAAAGAAACGTAGAATAACAATACATCACCCGACAGCAGTCGGGGTGATGTAACTAGAATTACCATTGCAAAGCAATAGCGGACATCACCCCACCCCATTATTTTGGTACCTCGGTTTGCACCTTGGTTACCATGGCAACGACCATCATTTTGAATTTTTTACACCCCACCCCCCAAAAGCTGCCACACACTACGGTGAATATTCCTACAAAGTTTCATGAAGTTTGATGAAAGAAATCCAATTTTTTTTTAAATTCCTCTTTTTTATTTCTATGGCAAATGCGGCAAAGTTTGTCCTACCGATTTCGATTTTTTTCGGCTTATCTCGTTCCGCTAGATGTGGATGTGATAGGAAACATTACTGCAAAAACTTGTGAAGTTTGGAGTGAACTTAACATTTTTTGCACCTTGGATACCATGGCAACGGCCGTCATTTTGAATTTTTTTCAACCCCCAAAAGCTGCCACACACTACAGTGGATTTTCATACAAAGTTTCATGAAGTTTGATGAAAAGAATCCACAATTTTTTTTAAATCCCCCTTTTTTTGTTTCCATGGCAACTGCGGCAAAGTTTGTCCAACTTTTTCCTATTTTTTTGGGATCATCTCGTTCCACTAGATGTGGATGTTGTTAATTCCTATCAAGTTTCATCAATTTCTGTTCGTCGAGTAACCTGCTATGATCAATTTTATGAAGTTTGATGAAAGAAATCAAAAATTTTGAAAAATCCTCCCTTTTTAATTCCATGGCAATTGCGGCAAAGTTTGTCCTACCGATTCTGATTTGTTTGGCTTATCTCGTTCCACAAGATGTGGATGTGACAAGAAATATTACTGGAAAAATTTGTGAAGTTTGGACTGAATTTAACATTTTTTGCACCTTGGTTACCATGGCAACGACCGCCATTTTGAATTTTTTCAACCCTCAAATAGGTGCCACACACTACGGTGGATATTCCTACAAAGTTTCATGAAGTTTGATGAAAGGAAACCAAAATTTGTTTAAATCCCCCTTTTTTGTTTCCATGGCAACTGCGGCAGTTTGTCCAACCGATTCCAATTGTTTTGGCTTATCTTGTTCCACTAGATGTGGATGTTGTTCCCATTAAGTTTCATCAATTTCTGTTCGGCGAGTAATCTGCTATGATCATTTTTGTGTTTTTAAATTTTTTAGCATTTTGGCAGTTTCCATGGCAACGGCAGCCATTTTGAAAAAAAAACAACCATTTCTTGCACAACTTCACATGGCATATGATATTCCTACAAGGTTTCATAAAGTTTGATCAAGGCATCTCCGAGAAATAGAGCGGCCAAAAATGTGTGGAAGAAGAATAATAAGAATAATAATAGTGAAAAAGAAACGTACAGCAGTCGGGGTGACGTAATAAATAATAATAATAATAGTAATAATAAGAAACGGAGCAAAAACAATAAGTCTCCCAATGTTATTTGGGAGACTTAATTAGGCACAAATTATGTTGTTAAGTTAATTTTTATTTCAGTGTTTTTCGTACATCTGTGAAAATAACATGTCATGAGAATCACTCTAGCACACTGATTCAGTACCACACACTTCGTGTATTTGGTTTTGTAGCCCATTATTTCAATTATTTGGTTTATATGAATGATTGACTTCATGTAGGTAATTAATTAATATAGATTAATTATTATTAAAATATTTTGACAGTGTGTCTGTGTGTATAGATCTAGGTAAATTCTCTAACCACACACTAGGACAATACCGCACAATTCATGGATTATGAATATTCAGTTATGTAATGGTTGCGGGAGCAATAGACTGTAATATTTGCCCTGAGGTCTTTGGGAATGACCAAAGGTTCTATTGCACGAGACTATCGGCTGAGTGCAATGGAACCTTTGTTCATTCCCAGAACCAAAGGGCAAATGTTCCAGTCTATTGCACCTGAAACCATTAAATAACAGATTTGTTACCTTACCAAGATTAAGTGTTTTTCATTATGTCAGCAAAACATTACCAAGTCCTAATTATCTATTTTTATACTGCATTCATCTCTTTAGCCTTCATTAAAAAAAGCATCCTGACACGATTAAGCAACGAATTATTTGATTGGCCAATCGGCAAAACTGAAAACCAATCAGACATCTTGTTCAAAGGTCAACTCGGGTCGGTGCTATGGACGCCACGTGCAAAATATTGCATAGTGCAGTAGTTCATCGGGAGTGCAATAGATCGACAGGCCTATTTAAATAGCGAAAAATATATAATACTAAAATGTAACTCAATAAAACAGAAAACTACACTTTATTAGGTAATAAAATGAAATATAGTAGAATTGTCGCAGAGTTGGGACGTTTTAATATGCGACCTTTTGCCACACAATAGTGTACACTCCGTGTAATTCATTGTTATAATTAGATCTACCCATCATTCCAATTATTGTCAAACGCAGATCTATGTTTATGTAAGAATACTAGTACATGTGGTATTAAACTTCAAAAGTTAACAATCAAATATAACATAATTGACATATTTATTATGTTTGGTGTTTCGAGTTTGGTTGACGAATGAATCAGAAATGCCTCTCAGGCTCTGTTATTGCAGTAATATGTAAGATTTTGTTAATACAGGACTGTTTGTTAATCTAATTGCAGACTAACACACACTTCATATAATTCGTTGTTATAGCTACGGGTGGGAACGAAGGTGACAAATAGTCCAGTCAATCTATCGCTAAAATGGCAAAACATCAACAAATTTGCAACAGAAAGTATTGCACTTGTTTTAACACCAGAAAACCATCACAAATCACATACTACAAGTCTACCACGATTGCATTGGTGCAAAATGGTGAATTTTGGCAAAATCTGTGTTTTTCATATAAAATCGCTGAAAACTGGAAAAATATTTTATTTTTAATACCACAATGATAACAATTACCATAGATTACCAAATATGTAGTTAAAAAGTCATGCTAAGTATTAGAATTGAAAAAATATATAATTCTGTTATAGTCAAGTTTATTTTGGGGAAAAATCTATATTTTTTATTGAAAAAGTTAGGAAAACTGGAAAAAGTATTTATTTTCCAAAACGGTAAGATAACAGTCATATAAATTTGTTAAAAGCTTGCTTAAAGGTTATTTTGAAATAATTAAAGTGAACAAAATCGCATTTTCATATTACAGTTGAAGAAATTTTGAGATAAAAATTGTAGATTTTATGACAAAACGCAAAAAATTGAGTACTTTTTTCCTTGTCTTGATGGGAAGCATATTGAGTTAGTAAAATGCTTAAATACATACTAGTAAACTATTTGAATTACTTAAATGATAAAACACGTTTTAGAAAATAATGGTATATATTTTGTACCAAAAACTATTTTTGTGGGAAAAGGCTGAATACTGTGATACTATTTTATTCTCAACTTTAGATGATTTCACCCTCGCAATGTTTAAATTGTCACGCCTGTTTTATTAAATTGAAAGTTCACATTATGCTGAATGAAGCTGGGTTTAAGAAGGATTAAAGGACCAACTTTGTCTGTAGTCTTAGAAATAAGTAAGATGACACCATATAATTATCAACAGATCATGTGTGACAAATCCATGGTGAAAGTACAATATGCAGTTCGATCCGTTGGTAACGCTGGGTCTATAATACTATTTCCACAATTTTCACCGCTAATCAAATATAAAATTTATATAATACGAACATTAGAAACAGGTAGAAAAGCGAGAGTTTACTCATACCGTTTCTTATTGTCGCTCTACATGAATGAGATACCAAAAATTCTTTATTAGGTCCATGGATAAATAACATTGAAGTTTATTTGACTCCTTAATTAGTACTCAAAATCAGTCAATTGTCGGATAAAACACAGCATACACTTATCAAACACCAAAACACCATAAGAACACACATGAGCACCATCAACCCTTAATCAAAACGGAGGCATCAGATGCTCCGAAAAGGTCAGCATAATTGTCTTGATGATGTATTCACATTGATTGTCAAAAATATTTCCCTACTCTTTCTGAGCAAATACCTTAAGCTTCTGTTAATAAAATTAAGGTAGGAAACGTAATCTCTGCAAGACTTCATGAGTTGAAACCTCATACGGTACCCATGGTATAGAAATAGGTCTTACATAGCCATCTCCTGTTGGAGTGGTGAGATACCACTTAAAGTGAGCATATAATATACATGTCGAATAGCATCATAACAAACGTATGTCATATTGGGACGCTTTAATCTGAGGTCCGCTTGTTGGCCTAATACATGTACAAAGTTTTCAAACTTTTCTAATTAATCATCATCAAAAAGTCAATTGCATATCTTCAATATTTCCTTAACAATTGTGTATTGGTTTGAAATCACTTGGTTATAAATGATTATGCAATGAGTTGATTCCATTAACACTATACCCCTTTTCATCAAGACAATCGCCATTTCACCATAGTATAATCCTATTTCACTACCTTCAAACCAGTTGAAAATCATTTACTAAAAAAACCCACTTTTTTTCAAGCAAAAATTAATATATTTCCAAAATTATCAAGTTCTATTTTTTGGGGTTCCTATTTTTACATATTTTGTGAATAATTGCATCACTCTGATTAATAACAATAAGCATAAGTTGTCCTGATTATGACTCCAGTAAATGTTGTGATTACAGACTAATGTGATTTTGATATTGGGGACATTATACGCTTATTAAAGGACAAGACATATTGAATAATACTGAAGGTGTAAAGCAGTGAAAAAAAAGAGTTTCGGATAAATACTGAAGGGTTCAGATTACTGAAGTTTACGTTTGTCTGAACAGGGATGCAATATAAAATGTATGAAATATGTACAAAGTAGTATCAATGAAATAATAAATTTATATCTTTTTCTCAGAGTTATGAGCAGAATGTAAAATTAATTTATTGTCTGGAGATATACATTTTTCTTTGAAGGTGAGGTGACACAAATCTACCGAAAGTCATGCACTTCTAACCATTTAAATTATTTCAATATCTGCAGATATTGTTCGATTTACACATACATTGATGAAACTCTTGTCACACGCACAGGTGATTGTATATTGCTTACATAATACAATATACCAAATAACAAAGAATTTATTTCTTGGAGAAAAGGTTACGAAAATATAAACAGATATGTGGCGATAATTATACACCGACGAAATTCACGAAAGTTACGTGAAAATAGTCACACGATTTTCGTATTGGCAAATGCCTCAGGTTATAGATCACCTTTAGTGAATATTCTTGAAATACTTGAAAAATATCAATTTGGAATAGTTGTGGACAATGTGGACAACAGAGTTTCAAAGAAAGATTTATCTATGGAAGAATGTCAACAAATGTGAACCACAGTGACTGCATAGGAAGCCTCGTGATGTTCCAAATAAACGTTAGAAAAAAGAAGGGGCAATCAGAGACACTGACAACATTGGATGCACAAGACACACGACGAAAACAAACAAAGAAAAAAAAAAAACCACACACACAACACAGAAAACTAAAAATATGAGGAACGCGGACCTACCAAAAAAACCGGATGTCAACCCAGGTGTTCATGAAGGATAAGCAGTTCATGCCCCTCATAAGACACACACCATGTAGCTCATATAGTGAATGCATATTGGACATCACTATACGCGACAAACAGAAATAATGACATAAATAAGACATGAGCCCTCCTACAAATAAGGAGGTAATGACATAATTACATAATATAGGACAAATGTTAGGCATCACTATAGCAAACAAACACAAACAACACAATGCGACACGAGCCCTCCTAAACTACAAACAACTGGATGTAAAGACCCATACAAGGACAACACATAAAACTAAACATATGAGAATCACGGACCTCACAAAAAAAAACCCAAAAAAAACGGGAGTGACTCAGGTGCTCCCGAAGGATAAGCAGTGCATGCTTCTTATAAGACACTCTCCGTGTTACTCATAGTCAAGCCCGGCTAAATTCTTAACAGTGATAGAGCAAAGAAAAAGTCTACGTAAAAAGTAAAAGATACATTGTCATTCGAGATATTGATAATTAGTGACAGTCAGATTGTGATGACGACCGCAAATCTTTTGTAGCAATGACTTTTTATGACATCTGTGAAATAAATTTAGGATTAAATTAATATTTTGGAATATCAAAATTGTTACTGGAAATTCAAATTTACTCAACATTTGGAGACTACTAATAAGAGTTTGAAGAATCCGTAGCGCTAAGATGGACATATAATGCAATGACCGAATGAAAAAGGACAAAAACACTACACAGAAAACTTTTTAAAGATTGACTCGGTAATACGAACCCCACTAAAAAGATTGTAATACATGTTATATACTATTTTAGGTTTTTTAAAATGGAAATAATTTGTAAAATAGGAATTTAACCCAAAAAAAATGTAATTTTTACCTTATTTTGTCGTATATCTGAAAAAAGGTAGAAAAGCAGAATATTTGGCGATGTTATTGTTAAACTGGAGCTCCATAGCTTTTTTTTCAATCAAACCGGAAACGTATTTTTTATTGCCATTAAATATCGAATTTCTACAATCAACAGATTATGGATGTACATTAAAATGTTTATAAGAGTAAAATATGTAACAATGCAACACGATTACTGTTTAAAATGATGTAAATGGACAAATATCTTTGCGTACTCGTTTGTAAGGATTCACGATTTTTTCAGCGCCAGGTGTCGCTGCTGTGAGACATATTAACATTATGTTTGGTTATATATAGCAATTTTAAATAATTTTCACTTATTTCCATAATTGTTTTTAAATAAATAATTAACAGTTTATGCCTCTAAGAAGATATGTTTCATACGTTCGCGGGTTCAAAGCTTTGCTTCCATTATCTTGATTATCTCCCCTTGTAGGTATGGACGCCTATCGGCGCAGTTAAATTAAGTCAAACTATTGTATTTTTTAAAAGCCTTTTTTCATGAAGTCGTACCTGGTAGATTTTGGTAGACTTTTAGTATGTTGTTTTGCAACCTATTAATTACCAAAAAATCAAAAAACTATTTCTGTTGCAATTATGTTGATGTTTTCCATAGATTGACTGGACTAAATGTGTAATGGAATATATGTTTGTTCACTCGTACTCTACTTTCGTTTTACTTTAAAATTGATGGTTTGTATTATCAGACTGTACAGTACAAGTGTGCAGTCAATTATTCGATTAACTTATTAATGAGTGTAATCTTTGTAATTGGAAAATCTACAGTCAATGAGCCTGACACAATTTGGTAGACAGGGCACAATCAGTTAAAAAGTAACATGCTAATATCGATATCATCAGATGAACACCGTCAATATTGTTTCGGTCCTTTCATTTCATGACAATATTGTTTTCTGACTGCGGACCCGCAGTGGCGATAAGTAGGCATTTCTGTCCGATATGTATTTGATGTCGGATTAAATACGTGTGCACCTATTAATGGGGGCATTTCAAAACACTTAGTTATGTTCTGCTTACTTATGCCATAGCCAAAAATAGCATAATTATTCACTATTCAACAGAAACCGGAAAAACACCGGAAAATGTTTTGAAGTGTCCCCTGTATCGTTTTTACACAAGTGATCTTAAATCCGACATCCGTGTACATATTTGGCTAGGGCAGAAATGTCTATTACTTTCACGACAATTTAAGGTTTAGCAAATAACAGATTGTCCACTAATAATTTCGAAACGTGCTTAAAGGGAAATTTGCGGTAGTGCCTACCGACAAAATTGAGGGCGGAGCTTATCATAAAAAATTCCCGTTGATATGAACAGCATATTTATGAAACTGTATGTCACATGACCAATGTGACCTAAAGGTCACATACCTCAGAAATTTGAATCTTCGAAGTGATTTTTGTAGTATTTATATTGATGAAGAATATTAATTTTTAATACGACTGAAAGTTTTGGAGGGAAGAACACTAGTAATCACGCATGTTAAATAGTTTCCTCCAAAAGTAACTATGAAACTGTGTATCATTGAATTGTCCTCTTCGAGATAACCGTGGCCAAAATAAAAAAGAATCTGAAGATTTGCTCCGCCCACAGCTATTTATGCCACGCTCCCGGTTTAATTACATTTCTGTCGTATACTTATCAATGTACAACCGTAGTTTGCTAAAACTTAATAATTATTTACAATGTCAACTGATAAGTGACTATTTGATTTGGACTGACATATTCTGCATATCTCGTTAGAGTGGTTGTATTTTAGTAATTCTTTGAGTTAGACGGGGCACAGTATATGGTACTAGACCTCCAAGTTTAACTAACCATAATTCCTGGAAACAAAAACCAGTACTTAAAAACCATACACTGGGACAAACAGCCTCATTCTGGAAATACCTTTCAGCAAGCAAATTCAGATAAACTTAACCCGAATAATCCAGTAGTTATATTACGCTTTGCTACGAGTAGCGATATCGGATAGAGGGTGCTGAATTATTCGAGCTAAAATAAACTGGGACAAACAACTTAGCTATAATATAATTAGAATTGCATTAGAATATAAAAAATTAACACGCAACCACTACCCAGTAAGGTATAAAAGGGAAAGTTTTCCTCTCTGTTGATAATGATAGCTATCTGTATACAACAAAGGGCGGCAGCCATCTTAAAAAAGTGTCTGGAAAATGTACTCTTAAAGGCAAAGAGCTAGACACTGGACATAGCTCTTCCCCCAACTCTGAACTGTCGTATTGTATATATGACAAAACAGGGACGAATGTACATAAATAAGCATTGTATTTTTCACTGCAGTAAGTATAAAGCTATTCATGGTAGCATGCCAGTGTAAATTATCATTTATCTAAGCAGTATAAAGGGTTTGTGTGCTTTACTATTTCGCATATAGACTACTTTTTCATAGCATTTTGATTATTTGATGATTTCAAGCTCATTGTTTATGTCCACCATTTTATCCATATCTGAGTAATCGATGAAGATAACTATAGCGATATGTATGTAGGTAAAAACAAACAAAAATTATCGACTGATAAGGACATTTTCTGATTTCAAGATACAATATTAATAATGCTATATGATCATAATGCTCATTTATTGTCATCACCTGTATGTCATTCATGCTGAGCTGACATAACCGGAACCTGACAAAACATTTTCACCGGAGCTCTTTGACGACAGTCTCCGTTAGAAGTATGTGACCTAAATCGATTTTTGGGTATCCTGGTTACCAAAACGATGATTATAAATTTTATTCAGAAATGTAGGGACTTCTGCAAGCTAAGGCTGCACTTTTTATAGGATATTGTATAACTGTTCATTTCATTCCTCTGAAACCGCTTGGCCAAATGATATGGAACTTGGTAATAAGCCTCTATGGAAGGTCCTCTTTAGAAATTGCTCATTTCGTTTTTATCCATTAACAAACATGGCTGCCACAAGTAATTCTTGTTTTAGATTGGTCGCTTTCTAAAAATCTTCTTCTCTGAAACTGCTTTGCCAAAACGAACCGAAATTTGGTGGGAAGCACCTATAGGCTATGGAAGGCTCTGTATTAAGTTTCCTCAGAGCAGAATGAAAGGTGAGCGACACAGGCTCAGCTCAGTGCTGAGCCTCTAGTTAGTTCACCTTGGCAATGGAAATGTGAGCTTTTACCATCACTTGGCATCCGTCGTGTGTTGTCCGTTAACTTTTCACATTTTAATCTTCTCCTCTGAAACTCCTCAGCCAAATGAAGTGAAACTTGGTAGGACGCATCAATGGAAGGTCCTCTCGAAAAGATTGCTAATGTTGTCCTGATCCATTGACAAACATGGCCACCATAGGCAATTCTTATTTCTGATTGGCCAGTTTTAAAAAAAATCTTCTCCTCTGAAACCGGTTGGCCTAATAAACCGAAGCTTGGTAGGAAGCATCTATGGCAGGTCCTCTATAAAGAACTTGGTAGGAAGCATCTATGACAGGTCCTCTATAAAGATTGCTCATTTCGTCCCGATCCGTTACCAAACATGGCCGCCACAGCCAATTCTTATTTGTGATTGGTTAATTTCTAAAACAATCTTCTCCTCTGAAACCGCTTGGCCAAATGAATCGAGACTTGATATGAAGCATCCTTGGAAGATCCTCTATAAAGACTGCTCATTTAGTTCCGATCCATTAACAAACATGGCCGCCACAGACAATTCTTTTTTCTGACTGGTTGATTGCTAAAAAAAATCGTCTCCTCTAAAACCGCTATGCCAAATAAATCGCAATTTGGCAGGAAGCATCCTTGGAAGGTCCTCTCTTAAGATTGCTCATTTATTTCCGATTCGTTAACAAACATGGCCGCCACAGGCAATTCTTGTTTCTGATTGGCTGATTTCTACAAAATTGTCTCCTCTGAAACCGCATGGCCAAATGAACTGAAACTTGGTAGGAAGCATCATTGGAAGGTTTGCTATAAAGATTGCTAATTTAGTTCTGATCCATTGATAAACATGGCCGCCACAGGCCATTCTTGTTTCTGATTGGTCGATTTCTAAAAATCTTCTTCTTTGTGACTGCTTAGCCAAATGAACCGAAACTTGGTGGGAAACACCTATGGAAGGTTCTGTATTAAGTTTCCTCAAAGCAGAATGAAAGGTAAGCGACACAGGCTTAGCCCACTTAGCCTCTAGTTTAAGGGTGTAATATTTTTTTTTTCTCAGGAATAACAAAGTTAAGGTCAGCTTCAGCTGATAGAACATTTTTTCAAGTTTCTGTTGGTATAAAATGTGTAGTACTTTGACATAATATCCTTATCAGAGAAAATGTTAACCGAAATATGATAGTATGTAATTGTTTATATATAAAAAACAAAATAATGTAGGAAAGACATCAAAGTCAATTTGAAACATCCCATACGTAAGACATTGTTTTGTCCCATACGTAATGTAGACCATTTTCTCTTAAATTCCTTTACTGATTTGCATTATTTGTATCATTACATCTCTAATACATTGATGACTGCATAAACATATGCTTAACTCGTTATATCCATCCAAAAAATTGTTTATAGAGATGTAAGTGTGTTTTGCTCTTTCTTCCCAAACTTAACAACATATTCCCATTTTGTCAAGAATAAGCTAAATAAATAATCACATATATGTAAAAAAAAAAAGCAGACAACTAAGAAATAAGAATACATTTCATTACTTTCTATGTTAAATGTAAATGAAATCCACAACAAAATAAATATTGCAAACTTTTGTGTCATACGTAAGAAACAAGAATTGGTATTTGTAATTTGCTTCTTTTTTGCACAAGTTTGACAAGTTTATTCAACAACACTCAGACACAAATTGTGTAACATGAGGACATATATACAACATATAGCATATAATACATGACAGAGTGAACAGAGTATACAATAATACAAGAGTATTCGATAATAAAATATATAACTTAATGAACAGAGTATGCAATGTTATAGTAACTTACATATTTTCTTAATAAAAATTGCTACATTTGTCAATAATTCAATATAACAGTTTGAAATCATTCCCTCCATTTTTTGAACGTTTGGATTTTTACAATAATAGGTAGGTATGAATTTGTTTCTGAAATCAGAAATAACTTCCAATCTAATTAAAATTAGATCTCTCACTTTGCTCTTGTTTATTTATATTTCGCGCGTGTGAGATCTAACACAAGCCTGTAGACATCGCATTCTGGTGACCTAGGGTCACGCATATGTAATGAGATACTAATAAAGGTAACGACCCTCAGAACAGCCAATCAAAATCGTTCGCTGATATCACACATAATAAGCACACATATATTTGATTTGTAATAAATACGCCTAGACGTGAGAGGGCTTCTAATTGCCATTGATTTGTGCCGTAAATTATGAATGTTCACCTGAAGACGTCTTCTTGTCTCCGAAAATGTAAACAGTTGACGGAACAATAAGGCTCCGACATAGCCGATATAGATAACATTGGAAGAATTCCGAATGGAATTCTTGCACAATCCATTAGAACCCAGAGTTACGTCCCTTGCATAAATCCACTTTCAAGATCTCGTAAGCGATCATTTAAATGGACAATATTTTTCTTGACACTAGGTCACCAGAATGCGATGTCTACAGGCTTGCGTTAGATCTCACACGCGCGAAATATAAATAAACAAGAGCAAAGTGAGATATCTAATTTTAATTAGATTGAAATAACTTCATTTTTGCATTTAAATAAAACATGAAATTCATCACCAATGTTTTTGAAGCAGAGAGTGCAATGTCTATTTTCTTTTGGGATTTCGTACCATCTACCCATTTCAATTGGTAATTTTAAGTTGGATGTTCTAAGTTTTGTCATCCAAACACTATAATGTGATGGTAACCGCAATAAATATTTTTCTAATTCAAATTCTTTTTTAAATATGGAATACAATTCTCCTCTAGAAGAGTTCATTACATCTGAAAACCACTTGGATAAACTGGTCCTGTAGCTGCCGCTTCAGGAAAAGTTTATACGATATAAATGGAATTAAATATATAATGCAAACAAGTATCGTTGAAAATATTCTGTACAAACTTTATCCATTTAAATTCATGTACACCAGAATTATGCAATGAGAGCATTACACGATATAAATGGTTACTG
>MJUT01002836.1:17826-29765 GCA_002080005.1 Gigantidas platifrons
GATTCCCGACATTGAAAA
Organism: Gigantidas platifrons; assembly: GCA_002080005.1. Classification (NCBI taxonomy): domain Eukaryota; kingdom Metazoa; phylum Mollusca; class Bivalvia; order Mytilida; family Modiolidae; genus Gigantidas; species Gigantidas platifrons. Next base: position 17,845 of record MJUT01002836.1, read on the forward strand.
AATTCTACCGGTCGCCATTTTCAAAATGGCCACCACAATACCGCACAAATTCAACATTTTTCGATTTCAACGAAATTTTATATGTAGGTAGATAATGATGTCCCGAATTGATTCCCGACATTGAAAAAATTCTACCGGTCGCCATTTTCAAAATGGCCACCACAATACCGCACAAATTCAACATTTTTCGATTTCAACGAAATTTTATATGTAGGTACATTATGATGTCCTGAATTGATTCCCGACATCGCAAAATTTCTACCAGTCTCCATTTTCAAAATGGCCGTCACAATACTGCAAAAAATCAAGCTCAGAATTTGTCACAATGCAAAGTGTTCATTTAAACCTGTTGTCAGTGGCCGGTTTGGGAGACTTCACCATCCTTAGATTATAATCATATCTTGTTCAACTTATACTTTCACGAAAAAAGGGAGGGGGGAGCATGTACCTTGTAAGCACAACTCCTCCTAAATGGCTAATTGGATTTTTATGAAACTTTACACACTTGTAGTACACTACCTGCAGATGTGCATGAAGGAATATGGTTGCTGTCCAAAATTTAAAAGGAGAGATAATTCAACTTATACTTTCACGAAAAAGAGGGAGGGGGGCATGTATCTTGTCAGCGCAACTCCTCCTAAACGGCCGATTGGATTTTTATGAAACTTTACACAATTGTAGTACACTACCTGCAGATGTGCATGAAGGAATATGGTTGCTGTCCAAAATTTAACAGGGGAGATAATTCAACTTGTACTTTCACGAAAAAAAGAGGGGAGGGGCATGTAGCTTGTCAGCACAACTCCTCCTAAACGGCTTATAGGATTTTTATGAAACTTTACACACTTGTAGTACACTACCTGCAGATGGGCATGAAGCAATATGGTTGCTGTCTAAGATTTAAAAGGGGAGATAATTCAACTTATACTTTCACAAAAAAGGGGGGGCATGTACCTTGTAAGCACAACCCCTCCTAAACAGCTTATTGGATTTTTATGAAACTTTACACACTTGTAGTACACTACCTGCAGATGTGCATGAAGGAATATGGTTGCTGTCCAATATTTAAAAGGGGAGATAATTCAACTTATACTTTCACGAAAAGAGGGGGGGGAGGCATGTACCTTGTAAGCGCAACTCCTTCTAAACGGCTTATTGGATTTTTATGAAACTTTACACACTTGTGGTACACTACCTGCAGATGTGCATGAAGGAATATGGTCGCTGTCCAAAATTTAAAAGGGGAGATAATTCAACTTATACTTTCACGAAAAGGTGGGGGAGGGGGGCATGTACCTTGTAAGCGCAACTCCTACTAAACTGCAAGCGGGGGGTATCACTCAGTGAGGTCACTCACAGTTCTAGTTACAAACTGATGTAACACCTGATAACTGATTTGTTTATTCTTCAGTTACCAGAGACAAAGTACTTATTACAAACTGATGTAACACCTGATAACTGATTTGTTTATTCTTCAGTTACCAGAGACAAAGTACTTATTACAAACTGATGTAACCCCTGCTAACTGATTTGTTTATTCTACGACTACCAGAGACAAACTACTTATTACAAACTGATGTAACCCCTGATAACTGATTTGTTTATTCTATGGCTACCAGAGACAAACTACTGATTACAAACTGATGTAACCCCTGATAACTGATTTGTTTATTCTACGGCTACCAGAGACAAACTACTCATTACAAAATGATATATCTCATGATAGCTGATTTGTTTATTCTTCAGCTACCAGAAACAAACTACTCATTACAAACTGATGTAACACCAGATAACTGATTTGTTTATTCTACGGCTACCAGAGACAAACTACTCATTATAAAATGATATATCTCATGATAGCTGATTTGTTTATTCTTCAGCTACCAGAAACAAACTACTCATTACAAAATGATGTAACACCAGATAACTGATTTGTTTATTCTACAGCTACCAGAGACAAACTACTCATTACAAAATGATATAACTCATGATAACTGATTTGTTTATTCTATGGCTTCCAGAGACAAACTACTCATTAGGGCCCCACCACTTTGTGGCGGACGCCCTATAGTGATCAGTCTGTCCGTCCGTCCGTAGCAAATCGTGACCGGGCTGTAACTTTTTTGTCGTTCAAGACAGGCTTTGCATATTTGGCATGTAGGTAGACCACCTCCAGACGATGTGTCGTGTACCATTGTTGGTGACCTGTGACCTTGAACTTTGACCTCAAGGTCAAACTGGTCCGTGCATTCATAACAATTTGTGTCCGGAATGTAACTTTTTTGTCGTTCAAGACAGGCTTTTCATATTTGTCATGTAGGTAGACCACCTCCAGACGTTGTGTCGTGTACCATTGTTTTTGACCTTGAACTTTGACCTCAAGGTCAAACTGGTCCGTGCGTCCATAACAAATGGTGTCCGGGCTGTATCTTTTTTGTCGTTCAAGACAGCCTTTTCATATTTTGCATGTAGGTAGACCACCTCTAGACGATGTGTCGCATACCATTGTTTCTGACCTTGAACTTTGACCTCAAGGTCAAACTGGTCCGTGTGTCCATAACAAATCGTGTCCAGGCTGTAACTTTTTAGCTCACCTGACCCGAAGGGTCATGTAAGCTATTGCTATCACTGGGCGTCTGTCGTCCGTCTGTCGTTAGCTTTTTGCATTTTAATCAACTCCTCTAAAACCACTGGGCCAATTTGAACCAAGCTTTGGTGGAATGATTCTTGGGTGGTCCCCTTTCAGAATTGTGTCCGACAATCCCCCCCTGCCTACCAAGATGGCTGCCGTTACTAAAAATAGAAAATTCAGCAAAAAATAACTTAATACAAATTATCTTCTCTGAAACTGCTGGACCAATTGGGCCCAAACTATGGTGGAATGGTTTTTAGGTGATCCCCTTTCAGAATTGTGTCCGACAATCCCCCCCTGCCTACCAAGATGGCTGCCGTTACTAAAAATAGGAAATTCAGCAAAAAATCACTTAAAAATTATCTCCTCTGAAACTGCTGGGCCGATTGGGCCCAAACTATGGTGGAATGGTTTTTAGGTGATCCCCTTTCAGAATTATGTCCGACGACCCCGGCCACCAACCAAGATGGCTGCCATTACTAAAAATAGAAAATTTGGCAAAAAATCACTTAACAAATTATCTTCTCTGAAACTGCTGGGCCAATTGGGCCGAAACTATGGTGGAATGGTCTTCAGATGGTCCTCTTTCAGAATTGTGTCCGACGACCCCGGCCGCCAACCAAGATGGCCACCGCTACTAAAAATAGAAAATTTAGCAAAAAATCACTTAAAAATTATCTCCTCTGGAACTGCTGGGCCAATTGGGCCCAAATATGGTGGAATGGTTTTTAGGGGATCCCCTTTCAGAATTCTGTCCGTCGACCCCGGCCACCAACCAAGATGGCCACCATTACTAAAAATAGAAAATTTGGCAAAAAATCACTTAAAAATTATCTCCTCTGAAACTGCTGGGCCAATTGGGCCCAAACTATGGTGGAATGGTCTTTAGGTCATCCCCTTTCAGAATTCTTTCCGACGACCCCGGCCGCCAACCAAGATGGCTGCCGTTACTAAAAATAGAAAATTCTGCCAAAAATCACTTACAAATTATCTTCTCTGAAACTGCTGGGCCAATTGGGCCCAAACTATGGTGGAATGGTCTTCAGATGGTCCTCTTTCAGAATTGTGTCCGATGACCCCGCCCACCAACCAAGATGGCCACCACTGCTAAAAATAGGAAATTTCACAAAAAATCACTTAAAAATTATCTCCTCTGAAACTGCTGGGCCAATTGGGCCCAAACTATGGTGGAATGGTCTTTAGGTCATCCCCTTTCAGAATTCTTTCCGATGACCCAGGCCGCCAACCAAGATGGCTGCCGTTACTAAAAATAGAAAATTCGGCCAAAAATCACTTACAAATTATCTTCTCTGAAACTGCTGGGCCAATTCGGCCCAAACTATGGTGGAATGGTGTTCAGATGGTCCTCTTTGAGAATTGTGTCCGATGACTCCTGCCGCCAACCAAGATAGCCACCGTTACTAAAAATATCAAATTTGGCAAAAAATCACTTAAAAATTATCTCCTCTGAAACTACGAGGCCAATTGGGGCCAAACTATGGTGGAATGGTCTTTAGGTGGTCATCTTTCAGAATTGTGTCTGACGACCCCGGCCGCCATCCAATATGGCCATCGTTACTAAAAATAGAAAATTCAGCAAAAAATCACTTAAAAATTATCTCCTCTGAAACTGCTGGGCCAATTGGACCCAAACTATGGTGTTATGGTCTTTAGGTGATCCCCTTTCAGAATTCTGTCCGACGATCCGGCTGCCAGCCAAGATGTCCGCCATTACTAAAAACAGAAAATTTGGCAAAAAATCACTTAAAAATTATCTTCTCTGAAACCGCTGGGTCAAATGGGCCCAAACTATGGTGAAATGGTCTTTAGATGGTCTACCTTCAGAATTATATCCGACAATCCCGCCCGCCAAAGAAGATGGTGGCCATTACTAAAAATGGAAGATTCGCCAAAATTCACATAAAAATTATCTCCTCTGAAACAGCTGGGCCAACTTTGAGCCAAGTGAGCGATTAGGTTTGTCGTTCAAGACAGGCTTTTCATATTTAGCATGTAGGTAGACCACCTCCAGACGATGTGTTGCGTATGATTGTATTTGACCTTGAACTTTGACCTCATGGTCAAACTGGTCCGTGCGTCCATAACAAATCGTGTCCGGGCTGTAACTTTTTTTTCGTTCAAGACAGGCTTTTCATATTTGGCATGTAGGTAGACCACCTCCAGACGATGTGTTGTGTACCATTGTTGGTGACCTTTGACCTTGAATTTTGACCTCAAGGTCAAATCGATCCCTGTGTCCGTAACAAATCGTGTCCGGGCTGTAACTTTTTTGTCATTCAAGATAGGATTTTCATATTTGGAAGTAGGTAGACCACCTCGACGATGTGTCGCTTACCATTGTTGGTGACCTTTGACCTTGAATTTTGACCTAAAGGTCAAATCAGTCCCTGCGTCCGTAGCAAATCGTTTCTGGGCTGTAACTTTTTTGTCGTTCAAGACAGGCTTTTCATATTTGGCATGTAGGTAGACCACCTCCAGACGATGTGTTGCGTATGATTGTATTTGACCTTGAACTTTGACCTCATGGTCAAACTGGTCCGTGCGTCCATAACAAATCGTGTCCGGGCTGTAACTTTTTTGTCATTCAAGATAGGATTTTCATATTTGGAAGTAGGTAGACCACCTCGACGATGTGTCGCGTACCATTGTTGGTGACCTTTGACCTTGAATTTTGACCTAAAGGTCAAATCAGTCCCTGCGTCCGTAGCAAATCGTATCTGGGCTGTAACTTTTTTGTCGTTCAAGACAGGCTTTTCATATTTGGCATGTAGGTAGACCACCTCCAGACGATGTGTCACGTACCATTGTAGGTGACCTTTGACCTTGAACTTTGACCTCAAGATCAAATGATTTTACCTTAACAAACTGTTAACTTTTCACATTTTCATCTTCTTCTCTGAAACCACTTGATGGATTGGTATTACTTGATTCATGATAACTGATTTGTTTATTGTACAGCTACCAGAGACAAACTACTCATTACAAAATGATATAACTCATGATAACTGATTTGTTTATTCTTCAGCTACCAGAAATAAACTACTCAATACATACTGATGTAACTCCTGATAACTCATTCTACAGCAACATGTCAATGTCTACACAGTTTACACATGACAGCCCAGATCTTAGTGAATCCTGTGATGGCGTATCATTGACTCCTCTTGGTAGATATCAGGTAATTTAACATGTCAATGTCTACACAGTTTACACATGACAGCCCAGATCTTAGTGAATCCTGTGATGGCGTATCATTGACTCCTCTTGGTAGATATCAGGTAATTTAACATATCAATGTCTACACAGTTTACACATGGCAGCCCAGATCTTAGTGAATCCTGTGATGACATATCATTGACTCCTCTTGGTAGATATCAGGTAATTTAACATGTCAATGTCTACACAGTTTACACATGACAGCCCAGATCTTAGTGAATCCTGTGATGGCGTATCATTGACTCCTCTTGGTAGATATCAGGTAATTTAACATGTCAATGTCTACACAGTTTACACATGACAGCCCAGATCTTAGTGAATCCTGTGATGGCGTATCATTGACTCCTCTTGGTAGATATCAGGTAATTTAACATGTCAATGTCTACACAGTTTACACATGACAGCCCAGATCTTAGTGAATCCTGTGATGGTGTATCATTGACTCCTCTTGGTAGATATCAGGTAATTTAACATGTCAATGTCTACACAGTTTACACATGACAGCCCAGATCTTAGTGAATCCTGTGATGGTGTATCATTGACTCCTCTTGGTAGATATCAGGTAATTTAACATGTCAATGTCTACACAGTTTACACACGACAGCCCAGATCTTAGTGAATCCTGTGATGGCGTATCATTGACTCCTCTTGGTAGATATCAGGTAATTTAACATGTCAATGTCTACACAGTTTACACACGACAGCCCAGATCTTAGTGAATCCTGTGATGGCGTATCATTGACTCCTCTTGTTAGATATCAGGTAATTTGACATAGAAAGTAGAAGCCCAAATAGAAGGCAATGTGAAAATGCACATTTCTGTGAAAAATGTTGAATCAAAGTAATGCATATCAATCAAAACTGCAGAATAAGGATCTGTAGAATTAATAGCAGATATTGTCATATCTAATGCTATTATTATATATCCAGGTTTGTTCATTTACTTATGTTAACCGTCAAATCCACAAATGAAGTACTGTAACTAAAGGTTCTAGTGGGAATGAGCTGAAATCCAACATATCAATTAAAACAATATAATAGAAAAAAGACATCACTTTATACCTTTGAAATAATTTTAATATTTTGAAAAGATATGATTAAGCTTGAACATAATTAACCACAATGTGTATGCTGCTACTATTTATATATATATTTATCCTGGGTTACTGTGAAACTAATTTTCTTTGTGGGCATCAATTTTCATGATTTGGTTAAAAATTACAAGTTTGTGGATTCGTAAATTCGTGGATTTTGTGTTTGTACCAAAATAAAATTCATTGATTTTATATTTTCAACATAATAGCTTTCACTGGGTATGAAAATTTCGAGGAAGCTTCAATACATTAGACAAATGAGCCGTAGAATTATGTAATCGGAAGTGGAACGTGAATTAATGTGTTCATTTTCTAAAAAAAAAAGTTTTAATATATCAACTTAGAATCAGAACAAAATCAGCTTTTGAATTTCATTATTATAGATCAGTGCAAATCAGTGTTATTTTATCGTATTTGAAAATAAAAATAAAAAATCATCTGAAGTTATTATATGAGCACGTACATTAGCAATTTCCATCAATATATATTAAATTTGTTTTTATGTTTTACAAATATTTAATCTCCATTTTATTTTCAATTTTCGTTTTTCACAACTGAAAACAAAAATAAAGTTTGTTTTTTCTCGTTATTATCCCCCCGCGATAGCGGTGAGGCGATATAGTAATAGCGGCCGTCTGTCTGTCTGTCTGTCTGTCCATCCGTCACACTTTCTTGTTTACGCGATAACTTGAGTAAACATGGATAGATTTGAATAATTTTTTGCATGTGGCTTGTAATTATCATTGTCTTGGATGGGTTCTAACATGGAAATATTTGAAGCAAGGGTTTTGGGGGAAAATGTTAGTTTTTGGTTGAAAAATCACAAATTTTGAGAATTGTGTCTTGTTTACGCGATAACTTTAGTAAACATGGATAGATTTGAATAATATTTTGCAAGTAGCTTGTAATTATCATTATCTTGGATGGGTGCTAACATGGAAATATTTGAAGCAAGGGTTTTGGGGAAAATGTTAGTTTTTGGTTGAAAAATCACCAATTTTGAGAATTGTGTCTTGTTTATGTGATAACTTTAGTAAACATGGATAGATTCGAATAATCTTTGCATGTGGCTTGTAAGTATGTTATGCATTAAGACTGCAAGGCTGCTTTCTATAAATATATAAAACTAAATATTATGCAAGTGCGGGGGTATATGTCGCGCATTCATGCGCTAGGCGGTTCTTTTATTTTGATTCCAACAACAGATAAAATCTTTCCACAAATACACATTTCTTTCGTTTTTACACATGCATTCAAAATTAAATCATTCACAAACATTCTCATGTGGATTATAACCCATTAAAAGGTATGCTCGTACTTGTTTCATCATTACAATTGTCAACTGTCCCCTATGCAGCTGGTCCAGAAAGTCGAGGACAGCATGGCTATATATCGATGTCAAACTGCTTCTCAAGTTTCATTGTTTGTTGGATTCTTAATTTCGTGGATCAGTCTACCCACGAAAACCACGAAAATTAGTACCCCACGAATAAAAGTGATTTCACTGTATTTTCTGTCATAATAAATAGTTTGAAATAAACTGTTGCTTTATTATGACAGTGTCATAATAACACTTTTCACATTGGCCTAGTAAAGGTATTTAGCCACACCCCTGTCAAAATAACACTTTTCACATTAGCCAAATAAAGCTATTAAGCCACACCCGTTACTGGAACTACTATTGAAGTATCAATGGGGTTTCCGTTACGTTTTTTTGCCATCACTTGGCGTCCGTCGTCCCTCATCTGTCGTCTGTTAACTTTTTGCCTCTGAAACCTCTCAGCCAAATGAACTGAAACTTGGTAGGAAGCATCTATGGAAGGTCCTCTATAAAGATTGCTAATTTCATCCCGATCCGTTAACAAACATGGCCGCCACAGGCAATTCTTGTTTCTGATTGGCCGATTTTTAAAAATCTTCTCCTACGAAACCGCTTGGCCAAATGAACTGAAACTTGGTATAAAGCATCTATGGAAGGACCTCTATACAGATTGCTCATTTCATTCCGATCCGTTAACAAACATGGCCACCACAGGCAACTCTTGTTTCTGATTGGCTGATTTTTAAAAATCTTCTCCTCCGAAACCGCTTGGCCAAATGAAGCATCTATGGAAGGTCCTCTATAGATATTGCTTATTTAATCCTGATCTGCTAACAAACATGGCCGTCACAGGCAATTCTTGTTTCTGATTGGTTCATTTCTAAAAAAAAAAACCTCCATCGTAGCAAACTGTTAAAAGGGAGATAACTCTTGCATTAAACTGTTAATAAAAAGATAACTTTTGCCATTATCTCCCTTAGAAATTAACTAATGTTGATATAGTGTAACATGTTTATACTATACATTACATGTAGGTATTCACATTTTAATATTCTTTTCGCTCACCTTGCCAAAGGCAGTGTGGGCTTTTGGTATCACTTGGCATCTGTCGTTTGTTGTCTTTCATCTGTTAACTTTTCACATTTTAATCTTCTCCTCTGAAAACCATCAGTCAAATGAACTGAAACTTAGTAGGAAGCATCTATGGAAGGTCTTCTCTAAAGAGTGCACATTTTGTTATGATCTATTACCAAACATGGCTCTCCAAGGAAATTTTTGTTTCTGATTGGCCAATTTAAAAAAAAAAACTCCTCTGAAACCGCTTGGCCAAATTAATCGAAACATGACAGGAAGCATCTATGGAATGTCCTCTATGAAGACTGCTCATTTCTTCTCGATCGGTTAACAAACATGGCCACCATAGGCAATTCTTCTTTCTGATTGGTCAATATCTAAAAAATCTTCTCTGAAACTGCCTAGCCAAATGAACCGAAACTTGGTAGGAAGCATCTACATGTATGGAAGGTTGTGTATTAAGTTTCCTCAAAGCAGAATGAAAAGTGAGCGACACAGGCTCAACCCTTACTGAGCCTCTAGTTTTATTATTAAATTAAATAACTTTTTTTTTACAATATTTAACATTGCTGGCTGGTGATAAATACAGCCAGGTCACTATGACATAATTTAATATAGAATTGCCTTCATCTTGTATTTGATTATTTTTTGTTTACAGCTTATAAATAAATTGAAGAGATTTGATGTGATGTATTCTGGAGATCCTGACCTTCAACCAATCAGAAGTTATGAAAATAAAACAATTGTTCGAATTCTTCATCAGTTTTGTTCGTATATCAATACACAGGTACATTTTGATTAGTGTTACGTTATCATTTTTCCCATTTATAACCTGTTAACTGAATTTTACAAATATCCCTGTAGACTATGATATTGATATGATAAACAGAATTGTATAAGAAACTAAACATGGCTGGAATAATCCTTGGTTTTATCACTTTCAAAGCTATGTGTGATGCCCCCACCCTCTGTCCAAGATGGCTGCCATTACTGGTAAAAAGGCTAATTTTAAGGTAGTTGATTTGATTTGATTTTTGGTGTTTTAATGCCACTTTCAACAATATTTCAGCTATATCATGGCGACCAGTTTTAGTGGTGGAGGAAGCCGGAGTACCCGGAGAGACCACCGACCATGGGCAAGCAACTGGTAAACTTTATCACTTGCGGCTGCGAGTCGAGTGCACCCTTTTTGTAATTTACAAAGCCAGGCACGAACCTATGCTGTATTGGTGATATGCTTGTACGAGTTGTTACATCCAATGACCTAACTCATTGAGCCACCCGGGCCCCTCAATTTTAAGCTGGAGACAGATGAAATTTAACATATATTCTGACTTTTTCTATGCAATTCAGAAGTCAATTGAATACTTAGTGAACCTGCTAGCATCTAGTTATGATTTTTATCAGGTAAATACACTGGCTTGGTGTGCAAGCACTCAAATTGTGTTAACACCCAAAACAAGTTCTTTACTCTTACTAATATTGTATTTTATTCTTTTTCAGTTTTCAAACGAGATACAGACTGCTTATGAAAGAAGAGATATTGTGGGTAAAATAGCAAAAGTAGTGTTTGCACCAGCTTTACAAAAGGATCAGAAACCAAGTTCACCAATTTCTGGAAAACATCTGGTGGAACTGCGAAGACCAAAATTAAGATTACGATTTTTAGGAAGTTACTCTACCATGTTATATTTAGGATTGTTATTTACATTTGTTAACTTGTGGCTGGGTATAGGACCTGTGCAGTATGTCCTGTTCTTACTTGTCTTCACATGTTTATTTGGTGTTTTACGTGCATTAATGATATCAAATTGATTTAAATAACAAAGATAATTACTTGATAATGAAATTGATTGTAATATACCATAAACCGTAACCAAATGTAATATAAAATAAAATTGTCTAGAACTGGTGTGTTTGTCTAATATAATTGTCTAGAACTGGTGTGTTTTTCTAATATAATTGTCTAGAACTGGTGTGTTTGTCTAATATAATTGTCTAGAACTGGTGTGTTTCTCTAATATAATTGTCTAGAACTGATGTGTTTGTCTAATATAATTGTCTAGAACTGGTGTGATTGTCTAATATAATTGTCTAGAACTGGTGTGTTTCTCTAATATACTTGTCTAGAACTGGTGTGTTTCTCTAATATACTTGTCTAGAACTGATGTGTTTCTCTAATATAATTGTCTAGAACTGGTGTGTTTGTCTAATATAACTGTCTAGAAATGGTGTGTTTGTCTAATATAATTGTCTAGAACTGGTGTGTTTGTCTAATATAATTATCTGAATGATAGTAAAAGTGAAAGTGTCAATTATAATTTTAGTTGCTGAATCAAACTAAAAGATATAGATATGTTACCTGTATCTTTATACTGCTGTAAGATGATATAGAGTAATAGTAAAGATATAGATATGTTACCTGTATCTTTATACTACTGCTGTAAGATGATATAGGGTAATAGTAAAGATATAGATATGTTACCTGTATCTTTATACTACTGCTATAAGATGATATAGGGTAATAGTAAAGATATAGATATGTTACCTGTATCTTTATACT
>MJUT01002836.1:46148-63577 GCA_002080005.1 Gigantidas platifrons
AAATAAATACATGTACTGTATTTAACAGGAATTTGTTCGAGCCTGTTTTATTTTCGTGGTAATATATCTAGCACCAAAACAAAAAAAAACAAACGCGAACAAGTATGGCAATATGAATTAGTAACATTTTTAGGTCTCCTGGCCCAAAGGGCAATGTGAGGTATTGCCATCACTTGACATCCGTCCTTCATCTGTCCGTTTACTTTTTCATATTTTAATCTACTGCTCTGAAACAACTGGCACATCTATATATAACCTAAACCTAAAGGTGATATTCCTATCTATATCTTAAAGGTGACACTCCTACCCATATCATAAAGGTAATACTCGTACCCATATCCTAAAGTTAATACACATATGATATCCATAACCTAAAGGTGATACTCCTACCCATACAAAAATGTATCTTAAAGGTGATACTCCTTTGGAAATAAGCTGAATGGCTTTCATGGGCTATCCTTGGTGAGAAAGTTCTCAGCAGCTACAATTGGTGGATTGAAGTTCAAGTTAAAGATGGCAGTTTTATGTTTTATTTTTAACTTAACGAGAAATTTTTAAACACTTATGTATGATGTTGAAATTTTTAAACCTAAATATATTTTACCTTTACCTTTACCTTATCTATATCCTATATGTGATACTGTTAACTATACCCATAACGTGATACTCCTATCCATATACTAAAGGTAATAATATAAAAGTAATACTCGCACCCATATCCTAAAGGTGATATTCCTATCTATATCCTAAAGGTAACACTCCTATCAATATTATAAAGGTTATACACCTATCCATATCCTAAAGGTAATGCTCTTACCCATATCATAAAGGTGATACTCCTGTCCATATGCTAAAGGTAATATTCCTATCATATCCTAACGGATATAGTCCTATGTATACCCTAAAGGCGATACTCATATCTATAAACTTAATGTGATACCCCTATCCATATTCTAAAGATAATAATTATGTCTAATGGTAATACCCCTATCCATATTCTAAAGGTTATACTCATATCCATATCATAAAGGTGTTGTGCATATCCATGTCCTAAAGGTAATACTCCTACCCATGACATGAATTGATACTCCTATGTATATCCTAAAGCTGATACTCCTCTCTTTATCCTAAAGGTGATACTCTTATCTATATTTTAGAGGTGATAGCCTGATCTATATCCTTAAGGTGATACTCCTATCTATATCCTAGAGGTGATAATCCTATCCATATCCTAAAGGTAATATTCGTATCTATATCCTAAAGATGATACTCCTATCCATATCCTAAAGGTGATACTCCTATCTATATCCTAAAGGTGATAATCCTATCCATATAATAAAGGTGATACTCCTATCTATAATTTAAAGGAGATACTCCTATCTATATCCCAAAAGTGATATTCCTATCTCTATCCTAAAGGTGATACTGCTATCTATTTCCTAAAGGTGATACTTTTATCCATATCCTTAAGGTGATACTCCTATCCATATTCTGTTTTTGCAATTTGTTTATTTTTATTAATATTCTATAGGTGATACACTGATACACCTATCTATATCATTAAGGTGATAATCCTATCCATATCTTAAAGTTGATATTCGTATCTATATCCTATAGGTGATATTGCTATTCATATCCTAAAGGTGATATTCCTATCTATATCCTAAAGGTATTACACATATCCGTAATCTAAACGTGATACTCATACCCATATCCTAAAGGTGCTACTCCTATCCATAACCTAAAGTTGATACTCCTACCCATATCCAAACGCTCATACTCCTATCCATAAACCTATCTATATTCTAAAGGTGGTAATCCTACCCATATCCTAAAGGTGATATTCCTATCTATATACTAAAGATGATAGTCCTACCCATATTCTAAAGGTGATACTCCTATCTATTTTCTAAAGGTAATAATCCTATCAATATCCTAAAGGTGATAATCCTGTCCATACTCTAAAGTTGATAATCCTACCAATATCATAAAGGTGATACTGCTATCTATATCCTAAAGGTGATACTCCAATCTTCATCCTAAAGGCGATACTAATATCTACATCTTAAAGGTGATAATCGTATCCATATCCGAAAGGTGATATTCGTGTATATATCCTAAATGTGATACTTCTATCCATATCCTAAACGTGATATTCCTGTCTATAATCAAAAGATGATACTGCTATCTATATCCTATAGGTGATACTCTTATCCATTCCCTTAAGGTGATACTCCTATCTATATTCTAATGGTTATACCTCTATCCATATTCAGAAGGTCATCCTCCTATTACTACCTTAAAGGTGATACTTCAATCAATATTCTAAAAGTGATACTCATACCCATACCCTAAAGGTGATATTCCTATCTTTATCCTAAAGGTGATACTCCTATGTATATTCTTAATGTGATGCTTCTATCTATATCCTAAAGGTGACAATCCTATCTATCTCCTAAAGGTAATGATCATATCTTTAGCCTAATGGTGATCTTCCTATATATATCCTAAATGTGATAATCCTATCCATATACCTATCCATATTCTAAAGGTGAAACTCCTACCCTTATCCTAAAGGTGATACTCCTATCTATATCATAACGGTGATACTCCTATATATATCATTAAGGTGATACTTCTATCTATATCCTAAATGTGACACTCCTCTCAATATAATAAAAGTGATATTCGTATATTTATCCTTAATGTGATACTTATATATATATCCTTAAGGTGATAATCCTATCTATACCCTAAAGGTGATAATCCCACCAATATCATAATGGTGATACTGCAAACTATATCCTCACGTTATACTCCTTTATATATCCTAAAGGTGAGACTCCCATCTTCATTCTAACGGTGATACTCATATCTACATCCTAAAGGTAATAATCCAATCCATATCTGAAAGGTAATATTCGTATCTATATCCTAAAGATGATACTCCTATCCATATCCTAAAGGTGATATTCCTATCTCTATTCTAAAGGTGATACTGTTATCTATATCCTAAAGGTGATACTCTTATCTATACCCTTATTGTAATACTCCTATCCATATTCTTTTTTTGTAATTTATTTATTTTTATTAATATTCTATTGGTGATATTCCTATCTATATCCTAAATGTGATATTCCTATCTATATCCTAAAGGTATTACAAATATCCGTAATCTAAATGTGATACTCCTACACATATCCTAAAGGTGATACTCTTATCTATAACCTAAAGAGGATACTCCTATCTGTCTTCTAAACGGGATAATCATACCCATATCCTTAAGGTGATATTCCTATCTATATCCTAAATGTGATACTCCTATCCATATACCTATCCATATTCTGAAGGTGATACTCCTACCCTTACCCTAAAGGTGATATTCCTATCTATATCCTAAAGGTGATACTCCTATCTATATCATATAGGGAATACTTCTATCTATATCATAAATGTGACACTCCTATTAATATAATAAAAGTGATATTCGTATATTTATCCTGAAGGTGATACTCCGATCCATATTTTAAAGGTTATATTTCTATCTATATCCTAAAGGTGATACACTAATACCCCTATATATATCTTTAATGTGATACTTTTATATATATCCTAAAGGTGATAATCCTATCTATACCCAAAAGGTGATAATCCTACCAATGTCATAATGGTGATACTGCTAACTATATCCTCACGGTTATACTCCTATCTATATCCTAAAGGTGAGACTTCCATCTTCATTCTAATGGTGATAATCATATCTACATCCTAAAGGTAATAATCCTATCCATATCTGAAAGATGATATTCGTATCTATATCCTATAGGTGATATTGCTATTCATATCCTAAAGGTGATATTCCTATCTATATCCTAAAGGTATTACACATATCCGTAATCTAAACGTGATACTCATACCCATATCCTAAAGGTGCTACTCCTATCCATAACCTAAAGTTGATACTCCTACCCATTTCCAAACGGTCATATTCCTCTCCATAAACCAATGTATATTCTAAAGGTTGTACTCCTACCCATATCCTAAAGGTGATACTGCTATCTATATACAAAAGATGATAGTCCTACCCATATTATAAAGTTGATACTCCTACCCATATCCTAAAGGTGACACTCCTATCTATGTCCTAAAGGTGATACTCTTATCTATAACATAAAGAGGATACTCCTATCTGTCTTCTAAACGGGATAATCATACCCATATCCTTAAGGTGATATTCCTATCTATATCCTAAATGTGATACTCCTATCCATATACCTATCCATATTCTGAAGGTGATACTCCTACCCTTACCCTAAAGGTGATATTCCTATCTATATCCTAAAGGTGATACTCCTATCTATATCCTAAAGGGAATACTTCTATCTATATCATAAATGTGACACTCCTATTAATATAATAAAAGTGATATTCGTATATTTATCCTGAAGGTGATACTCCGATCCATATTTTAAAGGTTATATTTCTATCTATATCCTAAAGGTGATACACTGATACCCCTATATATATCTTTAATGTGATACTTTTATATATATCCTAAAGGTGATAATACTATCTATACCAAAAAGGTGATAATCCTACCAATATCATAATGGTGATACTGCTAACTATATCCTCACGGTTATACTCTTATCTATATCCTAAAGGTGAGACTTCCATCTTCATTCTAATGGTGATAATCATATCTACATCCTAAAGGTAATAATCCTATCCATATCTGAAAGATGATATTCGTATCTATATCCTATTGGTGATATTGCTATTCATATCCTAAAGGTTATATTCCTATCTATATCCTAAAGGTATTACACATATCCGTAAACTAAACGTGATACTCATACCCATATCCTAAAGGTGCTACTCCTATCCATAACCTAAAGTTGATACTCCTACCCATATCCAAACGGTCATATTCCTATCCATAAACCAATGTATATTCTAATGGTTGTACTCCTACCCATATCCTAAAGGTGATACTGCTATCTATATACAAAAGATGATAGTCCTACCCATATTCTAAAGTTGATACTCCTACCCATATCCTAAAGGTGACACTCCTATCTATGTCCTAAAGGTGATACTCTTATATATAACCTAAAGAGGATACTCCTATCAGACTTCTAAAAGTGATAATCATACCCATTTCCTAAAGGTGATTTTCCTATATATATCCTAAATGTGATACCCCTGTCCATATCCTAACGGTAATGCTTCTATCTATATCCTAAAAGTAATACTCCTATCTATATCAATAAGGTGATACTTGTATC
Source organism: Gigantidas platifrons (assembly GCA_002080005.1). NCBI lineage: Eukaryota > Metazoa > Mollusca > Bivalvia > Mytilida > Modiolidae > Gigantidas > Gigantidas platifrons. The sequence continues at coordinate 51,437 of MJUT01002836.1, forward strand.
TCTATCCTAAAGGTGACAATCCTATCCATGTCATATATGTGACATTCGTATATATGTCCTAAATGTGATACTCCTATCCATATTCTAAAGGTGATATTCCTATCTATATCCTAAAGGCCATGCACTAATACTCCTATATATTTCCTTAAGGTGATACTCCTATCTATATCCTTAAGGTGATAATCCTATCCCTACCCTAAAGTTGATCATCCTACGAATGTCATAAAGGTGATACTGCTATCTATATCCTCAAGGTTATACTCCTATCTATATCCTCAAGGTAATACTCCTATCTATATTATTAAGGTGATACTTTTATCTATATCCTAAGGGTGACAATCATATCCCTACCCTAAAGTTGATCATCCTACCAATATCATAAAGGTTATACTGCTATCAATATCCTAAATATGATACTCCCATCCATATCCTAAATGTAATATTCCTAAGGTGATAATCCTATCCACATTTAATAAATGTGTTGCACACAAGCAAATCCTAAAGGTATTTCTCCCACCCAAAGCCTAAAGTGATACTCATATCTATATCCTAATGTTGATACTGCTACACATATCTTAAAGGCAATACTCCTACCCATAACATAAAGTAATACTCCTACTCATATTATAAATTTCATACACCTATCTATATGATAAAGATGATACTGTTATCTTTATAGTAAAGGTAATGCTTCTACCCATATCCTCAAGGTACTACCCTTATCTATATCCTAAATTTGATACTCCTATATATATCCTAAAAGATATACACTGATACTCCTATCTATATCCTAAAATTGATACTCCTATCTATATCCTAAAAGTTATACACTGATACTCCTATCTATATCCTAGAGGTGACACACTGATACTCCTATCTATATCCTCAAGTTGATAATCCAATCAATATGCTAAATGTGATATTCATATATATGTCCTAGTGGTAATACTCCTATCTGTATCTTTAAGGTGATATTCCTGTCTTATCATAAATATAATACCGGTGCACCTATCCATCAACTAAAGGTGATACTTCTACCTATATCCTAAAGGTGATATTCGTATCTATATTGTAAAGGTGATACTCCTATCTATATCCTAAAGGTGATTCTCCTATCTATATGTTAATGGTGATAATTCTATCTATACCCTAAAGGTGGTACTCATACCCATATCTTAAAGGTAATACTCCTCTCTACATCCTAAATGTGATATTCCTATTGATATCCTAAAGGTGATACTTCTATCTATATCCTAAAGGTGATACTCTTATCTATACCCATAATGTGATACTCCTATCCATATTCTAAAGGTTATACCCATATCTATATCATAAAGGTGTTGCGCATATCCATATCAAAAAGGTGATACTCCTATCCATATTCTAAAAGTTATGCTCATATTCATATCATCAATGTGTTGCACATATTCAAATCCTAAATGCATTACTCCCAGACAAAACCTAAAGTGATACTCATATCTATATCCTAAAGGTAATATTCCTATCTATATCCTAAAGGTGGTAAAACAATAATCCTATCTATATCCTTAAGTTGACATTCCTATCTATATCCTTAAGGTGATAATCCTATCTATATCTTCAAGGTGGTATTCCTATCTATATCCTAAAGGTATTACACACATCCATAAACTAAAGGTGATACTCCTATGCATAACCTAAATGTTCTACTTCTATCCATAATCTAAAGTTGATACCCCTATCTATATCGTAAAGGTGATACTCCTAACTATAACCTAAAGGGGATACTCCTATCTATATCCTAAAAGTGATACACATACCCATATCCTAAAGGTGATATTCTGATATATATCCTAAATGTGATACTCCTATCCATATACCTATCCATATTCTAAAGGTGATACTCCTACCCATATCCTAAAAGTGATACTCCAATCTTCATCCTAAATGTGATACTCCTATCTAGATCCAAAAGGTCATACTCCTATCTATATCCTTAAGGTCATAATCCTATCTAGATCTTTAAAGTGATACTCCTATCTATTTCCTCAAGGTGATAATCCTATCCATACCCTAAAGGTGATATTCGTATCTATGTCCTATTGGTAATACTCCTATCTGTATTATAATGGTGATATTCCTGTCTTATCATAAATATAATAAACATATCCATAAACCAAAGGTGATATTCCTACCTATATTCTAACGGTGATACTCTTATCCATATCCTAAAGGTGATATTCATATATATATTCTAAAGGTGATACTCCTATCTATATTCTAAACGTGATTCTCTTATCTATACTCTTAAAGAGATACTCCTATCCATATTTTAAAGGTTATATTCATATCTTTATAATAAAGGTATTGCGCATATCCAGACCCTAAAGGTGATAATCCTATCTATATTCTAATGGTTATACTTCTATCCATATTCTGAAGGTCATACTCCTACCCGTACCCTAAAGGTGATACTCCTATATATATCCTAAAGGTGATACTCCTATATATATCCTAAAGGGGATACTTCTATCTATATCATAAATGTGACACTCCTATCAATATAATAAAAGTGATATTCGTATATTTATCCTGAAGGTGATACTCCGATCAATATTTGAAAGGTTATATTTCTATCTATATCCTAACGGTGATACACTGATAATCCTCATACCAATATCATAAAGGTGATACTCCTCTCTACATCTTAAAGGTGATATTGCTATCTATATTATAAAGGTGCTACTCCTATTCATATTCTAAAGGATATAATACTACCCTATCATAAAGGTGACACTCCTGTCCATATCATAAAGGTGATACTGCTATCTATATCCTCATGGTGATACTCCTATCTATATTATTAAGGTGATGCTTCTATCTATATCCTAAAGGTGACAATCATATCATATCATAAAAGTGGCATTCGCATATTTATCCTACTGGTGATACTCTTATCTATAACCTAAATCATATCCATATCCTCAAGGTGATACACCTGTCCATATCATAAAGTTGATACGCCTATATATGTCCTAAAAGTAACACTGCTATCTATATCAATAAGGTGATACTTTTATTTCTATCCTAAAGGTGACAATCCTATCCATGTCATAAATGTGACATTCGTATATATGTCATAAATGTGATACTCCTATCCATATTCTACAGGTGATATTCCTATCTATATCCTAAAGGCCATGCAATAATATTCCTATATATTTCCCTAAGGTGAAACTCATATCTATGTCTTTAAGGTGATAGTCCTATCCCTACCCTACAATTGATCATCCTACCAATATCATAAAGGTGATACTGATATCTATATCCTCAAGGTTATACTCCTATATATATCCTCAAGGTGATACTCCTATCTATAATATTAAGGTGATACTTCTATCTCTGTCCTAAAGGTGACAATCCTATCCATGACATAAATGTGACATTCGTATATATGTCCTAAATGTGATATTCCTATCCATATTCTAAAGGTGATATTCCTATCTATATCCTAGAGGCGATACACTGATACTCCTACATAAATTCTTAAGGTGATATTTCTATCTATATCCTCAAAGGTATACTCCTATCTATATCCTGAAGGTGACAATCATATCTATGTTCTACAGGTGATACTCCCATCTTCATCCGAAAGGTGATACTCCTATCCATATTTTAAAGGTGATACTCCTATCCATATTCTGAAGGAAATATTCCTATATATGCCCTTAAGGTGATACTCATATCCATATTTTAAAGGTTAAGCACATATTCATATAATAAATGTGTTGCACATATCCAAATCCTAAAGGTATTTCTCCCACCCAAATCTTAAAGTGATACTCATATCTATATCCTAATGTTGATTTCCTACCCATAGCCTAAAGTAATACTCCTACTCATATTCTTAATTTGATACACCTGTCAATATGATAACGATGATACTCTTATCTTTATAGTGAAGGTAATACTTCTACCCATATCATAAAGGTGATACTCCTGTCTATATCTTAAAGGTGATACTCCTACCTATATCCTAAAAGTTATGCACTGATGCTCCTATCTATATCCTAGAGGTGACACACAGATACTCCTATCTATATCCTCAAGCTGATACTCCTATCTTTATCCTAAAAGTAATAATCTTATCTTAATCCTTAAGGTCATAATCAGATCTGTATCTTTAAGGTGATACTCCTATCTATATCCTAAAGGTTATACTCCTGTCTTATCATAAATATAATACATATATCCATAAACTAAAGGTGATATTCCTACCTATATCCTAAAGGTGATACTCCTATCGATATACTAAAGGTGATATTCGTATCTATATTCTAAAGGCGATACTCCTATCTATATCCTAAAGGTGATACTCTTATCTATACCCTTAAGGTGATACTCCTATCCATATTCGAAAGGATATACTCATACCTATATCATAAAGGTGTTGCGCATATCCATATCCTAAATGTGATATTTCTATCCATATTCTAAAGGTTATGATCATATTCATATCATCAATGTGTTGCACATATCCAATTCCTAAAGGTATTACTCCCAAACAAAACCTAAAGTGATACTCATATCTATATCATAAAGGTGACACTGCTACACATAACCTAATGGTGATATTCTTATCTCTATCCTAAAGGCATTACACATATCCATAAGCTAAAGGTGATACTTCTACACATATCCTAAAGTTGCTACTCCTATCCATAACCTAAAGTTGATAGTCCTATCTAAATCGTAAAGGTGATACTCCTATATATATCCTTAAGGTGATAATCCTATCTATATCCGAAAGGTGATACTCAGATATATATCCTAAAGGGGATACCCCTATATATATTCTCAAGCTGATACATCTATCTTTATCCTAAAGGTAATACACCTATCTATATCCTTAAGGTGATAATCCTATCTATATCTTTAAGGTGATACTCCTATCTATATCCTCAAGGTGATAATCCTATCCATATTATAATGGTGATATTCGTATGTATGTCCTAGTGGCAATACTCCTACCTATATCCTAAAGGTGATACTCCTATCCATATCCTAAAGGTGATATTCGTATCTATATTCTAAAGGTGATACTCCTATCTATATTATAAAGGTGATTTTCTTAACTATACCCTTAAAGAGATACTCCTATCCTTATTTTAAAGGTTATACCCATATCTTTATCATAAAGTTGTTGCGCATATCCAGATCCTAAAGGTGATACTCCTATCTATATTCTAATGGTTATACTTCTATCCATATTCTGAAGGTCATACTCCTACCCATACCATAAAGGTGATAATCCTATCAATATTCTAAAAGTGATATTCATGCCAATACCCTAAAGGTGATATTCCTATCAGTATTCTAAAAGTGATACTCCTACCTATATCGTAAAAGTGGTACTCATACCAATATCATAAAGGTGATACTCCTCTCTACATCTTAAAGGTGATATTGCTATCTATATTATAAAGGTGCTACTCCTATTCATATTATAAAGGATATACTACTACCCTATCATAAAGGTGACACTCCTGTCCATATCATAAAGGTGATACAGCTATCTATATCCTCAAGGTTATACTCCTATCTATATCCGCAAGGTGATACTCCTATCTATAATATTACGGTGATACTTCTATCTCTGTCCTAAAGGTGGCAATCCTATCCATGACATAAATGTGACATTCGTATATATGTCCTAAATGAGATATTCCTATCCATATTCTAAAGGTGATATTCTTATCTATATCCTAGAGGCGATACACTGATACTCCTATATAAATCCTTTTGGTGATATTTCTATCTATATCCTAAAGGTGATAATCCTCTCCATACCCTAAATGTGATAATACAACCAATATCATAAAGGTGATACTGCTATCTATGTCCTCAAGGTGATACTCCTATCTATATCCTAAAGGTGATACTCCTATGCATATTCTACAGGTTATGCTCATATTCATATCATCCATGTGTTGCACATATCCAATTTCTTATGGTATTACTCCCAAACAAAGCCTAAAGTGACACTCATATCTATATCCTAAAGGTGATATTCCTATTTATATCCTAAAGGTGATACTGCTATCTATATCCTAAAGGTGATACTCTTATATATACCCTGAAGGTGATACTCCTATCCATATTCTAAAGGTTATACTCATACATATATCATAAAGGTGTTGCGCATATCCATATCCTAAAGGTGATATTTCTATCCATCTTCTCAAGGTTATGATCATATTCATATCATCAATGTGTTGCACATATCCAATTCCTAAAGGTATTACACCCAACCAAAACCTAAAGTGATACTCATATCTATATCAAAAAAGGTGACACTGCTACACATAACCTAAAGGTGATATTCTTATCTATATCCTAAAGGCATTACACATATCCATAAGCTAAAGGTGATACTCCTACACATATCCTAAAGTTGCTACTCCTATCCATAACCTAAAGTTGATAGTCCTATCTATATCGTAAAGGGGAAACTCCGCCCTATCATCTAAAGGGGATACCCCTATCTATATCCTAAAATTGATAGTCATACCCATATCCTAAAGATGATATTCCTATATATATCCTAAATGTGATACTCCCATCCATATACCTATCCATATTCTAAAGGTGATACTCCTACCCATATCATAAAGGTGATACTGCAATCTTCATCATAAAGGTGATACTCCTATCTAGATACTAAAGGTGATAATCCTATCCATATCCGAAAGGTGATACTCAGATATATATCCTAAAGGGGATACTCCTATATATATTCTCAAGCTGATACATCTATCTTTATCCTAAAGGTAATACACCTATCTATATCATTAAGGTGATAATCATATCTATATATTTAAGGTGATACTCCTATCTATATCCTCAAGGTGATATTCGTATCTATATTCTAAAGGTGATACTCCTATCTATATTATAAAGGTGATTCTCTTAACTATACCCTTAAAGAGATACTCCTATCCATATTTTAAAGGTTATACCAATATCTTTATCATAAAGTTGTTGCGCATATCCAGATCCTAAAGGTGATACTCCTATCTATATTCTAATGGTTATACTTCTATCCATATTCTGAAGGTCTTACTCCTACCCATACCATAGAGGTGATAATCCTATCAATATTCTAAAAGTGATAATCATGCCCATACCCTAAAGGTGATATTCCTATCAATATTCTAAAAGTGATACTCCTACCTATATCGTAAAAGTGGTACTCAAACCAATATCCTAAAGGTCATACTCCTCTCTACATATTAAAGGTGATATTCCTATCTATATCATAAAGGTGCTACTCCTATTCATATTCAAAAGGATATACTACTACCCTATCATAAAGGTGACACTTCTGTCCATATCATAAAGGTGATACTGCTATCTATATCCTCAAGGTGACAATCATATCTATATTATTAAGGTGATACTTCTATCTATATCCTAAAGGTGACAATCATATCCATATCATAAAAGTGGTATTCGCATATTTATCCTAATGGTGATACTCTGATCTATAACCTAAAGAGGATACTCGTCTCTGTCTTCTAAAAGTGATAATCATATCCATATCCTAAAGGTGATTCTCCTGTCCATATCCTAAAGTTGATACTCCTATCTATGTCCTAAAAGTAATACTGCTATCTATATCAATAATGTGATACTTCTATTTATGTCCTAAAAGTGACAATCCTATCCATGTCATAAATGTGACATTCGTATATATGTCATAAATGTGATACTCCTATCCATATTCTACAAGTGATATTCCTATCTATATCCTAAAGGCCATGCACTAATACTCCTATATATTTCCCTAAGGTGAAACTCCTATCTATATCTTTAAGATGATAGTCCTATCCCTACCCTACAGTTGATCATCCTACCAATATCATAAAGGTGATACTGATATCTATATCCTCAAGGTTATACTCCTATCTATATCCTGAAGGTGACAATCCTATCTATGTTCTAAAGGTGATACTCCCATCTTCATCCTAAAGGTGATACTCCTATCCATATCTTAAAGGTGATACTCATACCTATATCGTAAAGGTGGTACTCATACCAATATCCTAAAGGTGATACTCCTCTCTACATCTTTAAGGTGATGTTGTTATCTATATTATAAAGGTGCTACTCCTATTCATATTCTAAAGGATATACTACTACCCTATCATAAAGGTGACACTCCTGTCCATATCATCAAGGTGATACTGCTATCTATATCCTCAAGGTGATACTCCTATCTATATTATTAAGGTGATGCTTCTCTCTATATCCTAAAGGTGACAATCATATCCATATCATAAAAGTGGTATTCACATATTTATCCTAAAGGTGATACTCTTATCTATAACCTAAAGAAGATACTCCTCTCTGTCTTCTAAAAGTGATAATCATATCCATATCCTCAAGCTGATACTCCTGTCCATATCCTAAAGTTGATACGCCTATCTATGTCCTAAAAGTAATACTGCTATCTATATCAATAAGGTGATACTTCTATTTCTATCCTAAAGGTGACAATCCTATCCATGTTATTAATGTGACATTCGTATATATGTCCTAAATGTGATACTCCTATCCATATTCTACAGGTGATATTCCTATCTATATCCTAAAGGCCATGCACTAATACTCCTATATATTTCCCTAAGGTGAAACTCCTATCTATATCTTTAAGATGATAGTCCCTACCCTACAGTTGATCATCCTACCAATATCATAAAGGTGATACTGATATCTATATCCTCAAGGTTATACTCCTATATATATCCTCAAGGTGATACTCCTATCTATAATATTAAGGTGATACTTCTATCTCTGTCCTAAAGGTGACAATCATATCCATGACATAAATGTGACATTCGTATATATGTCCTAAATGTGATATTCCTATCCATATTCTAAAGGTGATATTCCTATCTATATCCTAAAGGTGATAATCCTCTCAATACCCTAAATGTGATAATACAACCAATAGCATAAAGGTGATACTGCTATCTATATCCTCAAGGTTATACACCTATCTATATCATGAAGGTGACAATCCTATCTATGTTCTAAAGGTGATACTCCCATCTTCATCCTAAAGGTGATACTCCTATCCATATCTTAAAGGTGATACTCCTATCCATATTCTAAAGGAAATATCTCTATATATGCCCTTATGGTGATACTCATATCCATATTTTAAAGGTTAAACACATACTCATATAATAAATGTGTTGCACATATCCAAATCCTAAAGGTATTTCTCCCACCCAAATCTTAAAGTGATACTCATATCTATAACCTGATGTTGATATTCCTACCCATAGCCTAAAGTAATACTCCTTCTCATATTCTAAATTTGATACACCTGTCAATATGATAACGATGATACTCTTATCTTTATAGTGAAGGTAATACTTCTACCTATATCATAAAGGTGATACCCCTGTTTATATCTTAAAGGTGATACTCCTACCTATATCCTAAAAGTTATGCACTGATACTCCTATCTATATCCTAGATGTGACACACTGATACTCCTATCTATATCCTCAAGCTGATACTCCTATCTTTATCCTAAAAGTAATAATCATATCTTAATCCTTAAGGTCATAATCATATCTGTATCTTTAAGGTGATACTCCTATCTATATCCTAAAGGTTATACTCCTGTCTTATCATAAATATAATACATATATCCATAAACTAAAGGTGATATTCCTACCTATATCATAAAGGTGATACTCCTATCGATATACTAAAGGTGATATTCGTATCTATATTCTAAAGGCGATACTCCTATCTATATCCTAAAGGTGATACTCCTATGCATATTCTACAGGTTATGCTCATATTCATATCATCGATGTGTTGCACATCTCCAATTCCTTATGGTATTACTCCCAAAAAAAGCCTAAAGTGATACTCATAGCTATATCATAAAGGTGATATTCCTATTTATATCCTAAAGGTGATACTGCTATCTATATCCTAAAGGTGATATTCTTATCTATACCCTTAAGGTGATACTCCTATCCATATTCTAAAGGTTATACTCATACCTATATCATAAAGGTGTTGCGCATATCCATATCCTAAATGTGATATTTCTATCCATATTCTAAAGGTTATGATCATATTCATATCATCAATGTGTTGCACATATCCAATTCCTAAAGGTATTAATCCCAAACAAAACCTAAAGTGATACTCATATCTATATCATAAAGGTGACACTGCTACACATAACCTAAAGGTGATATTCTTATCTATATCCTAAAGGTGATAAACCAATATTCCTATCTATATCCTTAAGGTGATACTCCTCTCTATATCCTTAAGGTGATAATCCTATATTTATCCTCAAGGTGATATTCCTATCTATATCCTAAAGGCATTACACATATCCATAAGCTAAAGGTGATACTCCTACACATATCATAAAGTTGCTACTCCTATCCATAACCTAAAGTTGATAGTCCTATCTATATCGTAAAGGTGATAATCCTCCCTATCATCTAAAGGGGATACTCCTATCTATATCCTAAAAGTGATAGACATACCCATATCCTAAAGCTGATATTCCTATATATATCCTAAATGTGATACTCCCATCCATATACATATCCATATTCTAAAGGTGATACTCCTACCCATATCATAAAGGTGATACTGCAATCTTCATCATAAAGGTGATACTCCTATTTAGATACTAAAGGTGATAATCCTATCCATATCCGAAAGGTGATACTCAGATATATATCCTAAAGGGGATACTCCTATATATATTCTCAAGCTGATACATCTATCTTTATCCTAAAGGTAATACACCTATATATATCCTTAAGGTGATAATCCTATCTATATCTTTAAGGTGATACTCCTATTTATATCCTCAAAGTGATAATCCTATCCATATTATAATGGTGATATTCGTATATATGTCCTAGTGGCAATACTCCTACCTATATCCTAGAGGTGATACTCCTATCCATATCCTAAAGGTGATATTCGTATCTATATTCTAAAGGAGATACTCCTATCTATATTATAAAGGTGATTCTCTTAACTATACCTTTAAAGAGATACTCTTATCCATATTTTAAAGGTTATACCCATATCTTTATCATAAAGTTGTTGCGCATATCCAGATCCTAAAGGTGATACTCCTATCTATATTCTAATGGTTATACTTCTATCCATATTCTGAAGGTCATACTCCTACCCATACCATAAAGGTGATAATCCTATCAATATTCTAAAAGTGATACTCATGCCCATACCCTAAAGGTGATATTCCTATCAATATTCTAAAAGTGATACTCCTACCTATATTGTAAAAGTGGTACTCATACCAATATCCTAAAGGTGATACTCCTCTCTACATCTTAAAGGTGATATTGCTATCTATATTATACAGGTGCTACCCCTATTCATATTCAAAAGGATATACTACTACCCTATCATAAAGGTGATACTCCTGTCCATATTATCAAGGTGATACTGCTATCTATATTCTCAAGGTGATAATCCTATCTATATTATTAAGGTGATACTTCTATCTATATCCTAAAGGTGACAATCATATCCATATCATAAAAGTGGTATTCGCATATTTATCCTAAAGGTGATACTCTTATATATAACCTAAAGAGGATACTCCTCTCTGTCTTCTAAAAGTGATAATCATATCCATATCCCAAAGGTGATACTCCTGTCCATATCCTAAAGTTGATACGCCTATCTATGTCCTAAAAGTAATACTGCTATCTATATCAATAATGTGATACTACTATTTATGTCCTAAAGGTGACAATCCTATCCATGTCATAAATGTGACATTCGTATATATGTCCTAAATGTGATACTCCTATCCATATTCTACAGGTGATATTCCTATCTATATCCTAAAGGCCATGCACTAATACTCCTATATATTTCCCTAAGGTGAAACTCCTATCTATATCTTTAAGATGATAGTCCTATCCCTACCCTACAGTTGATCATCCTACCAATATCATAAAGGTGATACTGATATATATATCCTCAAGGTTATACTCCTATTTATATTCTGAAGGTGACAATCCTATATATGTTCTAAAGGTGATACTCCCATCTTCATCCTAAAGGTGATAC
>MJUT01002836.1:64228-80435 GCA_002080005.1 Gigantidas platifrons
TCCTATCTATATCTTTAAGGTGATAGTCCTATCCCTACCCTACAGTTGATCATCCTATCAATATCATAAAGGTGATACTGATATCTATATCCTCAAGGTTATACTCCTATCTATATCCTCAAGGTGATACTCCTATCTATAATATTAAAGTGATACTTCTATCTCTGTCCTAAAGGTGACAATCCTATCCATGACATAAATGTGACATTCGTATATATGTCCTAAATGTGATATTCCTATCCATATTCTAAAGGTGATATTCCTACCTATATCCTAGAGGCGATACACTGATACTCCTATATAAATTCTTAAGGTGATATTTCTATCTATATCCTAAAGGTGATAATCCTCTCCAAACCCTAAATGTGATAATACAACCAATATCATGAAGGTGATACTGCTATCTATGTCCTCAAGGTGATACTCCTATCTATATCCTAAAGGTGATACTCCTATGCATATTCTACAGGTTATGCTCATATTCATATCATCGATGTGTTGCACATATCCAATTCCTTATGGTATTACTCCCAAGCAAAGCCTAAAGTGACACTCATATCTATATCCTAAAGGTGATATTCCTATTTATATCCTAAAGGTGATACAGCTTTCTATATCCTAAAGGTGATACTCTTATATATCCCCTGAAGGTGATACTCCTATCCATATTCTAAAGGTTATACTCATACCTATATCATAAAGGTGTTGCGCATATCCATATCCTAAAGGTGATACTCCTATCTATATTCTAATGGTTATACTTCTATCCATATTCTGAAGGTCTTACTCCTACCCATACCATAAAGGTGATAATCCTATCAATATTCTAAAAGTGATAATCATGCCCATACCATAAAGGTGATATTCCTATCAATAATCTAAAAGTGATACTCCTACCTATATCGTAAAAGTGGTACTCAAACCAATATCCTAAAGGTCATACTCCTCTCTACATCTTAAAGGTGATATTCCTATCTATATCATAAAGGTGCTACTCCTATTCATATTCAAAAGGATATACTACTACCCTATCATAAAGGTGACACTTCTGTCCATATCATAAAGGTAATACTGCTATCTATATCCTCAAGGTGATAATCATATCTATATTACTAAGGTGATACTTCTATCTATATCCTAAAGGTGACAATCATATCCATATCATAAAAGTGGTATTCGCATATTTATCCTAAAGGTGATACTCTTATCTATAACCTAAAGAGGTTACTCCTCTCTGTCTTCTACAAGTGATAATCATATCCATATCCTAAAGGTGATTCTCCTGTCCATATCCTAAAGTTGATACGCCTATCAATGTCCTAAAAGTAATACTGCTATCTATATCAATAAGGTGATACTTCTATTTATGTCCTAAAGGTGACAATCCTATCCATGTCATAAATGTGACATTCGTATATATGTCCTAAATGTGATACTCCTATCCATATTCTACAGGTGATATTCCTATCTATATCCTAAAGGCCATGCACTAATACTCCTATATATTTCCATAAGGTGAAACTCCTATCTATATCCTGAAGGTGACAATCCTATCTATGTTCTAAAGGTGATACTCCCATCTTCACCCTAAAGGTGATACTCCTATCCATATCTTAAAGGTGATACTCCTATCCATATTCTAAAAGTGATACTCCTACCTATATCGTAAAAGTGGTATTCATACCAATATCCTAAAGGTGATACTCCTCTCTACATCTTTAAGGTGATATTGTTATCTATATTATAAAGGTGCTACTCCTATTCATATTCTAAAGGATATACTACTACCCTATCATAAAGGTGACACTCCTGTACATATCATAAAGGTGATACTGCTATATATATCCTCAAGGTGATACTCCTATCTATATTATTAAGGTGATGCTTCTATCTATATCCTAAAGATGACAATCATATCCATATCATAAAAGTTGTATTCACATATTTATCCTAAAGGTGATACTCTTATCTATAACCTAAAGAGGATACTCCTCTCTGTCTTCTAAAAGTGATAATCATATCCATATCCTCAAGCTGATACTCCTGTCCATATCCTAAAGTTGATACGCCTATCTATGTCCTAAAAGTAATACTGCTATCTATATCAATAAGGTGATACTTCTATTTATATCCTAAAGGTGACAATCCTATCCATGTTATAAATGTGACATTCGTATATATGTCCTAAATGTGATACTCCTATCCATATTCTACAGGTGATATTCCTATCTATATCCTAAATGCCATGCACTAATACTCCTTTATATTTCCCTAAGGTGAAACTCCTATCTATATCTTTAAGATGATAGTCCCTACCCTACAGTTGATCATCCTACCAATATCATAAAGGTGATACTGATATTTATATCCTCAAGGTTATACTCCTATATATATCCTCAAGGTGATACTCCTATCTATAATATTAAGGTGATACTTCTCTCTCTGTCCTAAAGGTGACAATCCTATCCATGACATAAATGTGACATTCGTATATATGTCCTAAATGTGATATTCCTATCCATATTCTAAAGGTGATATTCCTATCTATATCCTAGAGGCGATACACTGATACCCCTATATAAATTCTTAAGGTGATATTTCTATCTATATCCTAAAGGTGATAATCCTCTCCATACCCTTAAATGTGATAATACAACCAATATCATAAAGGTGATACTGCTATCTATATCCTCAAGGTTATACACCTATCTATATCCTGAAGGTGACAATCCTATCTATGTTCTAAAGATGATACTCCCATCTTCATCCTACAGGTGATACTCCTATCCATATCTTAAAGGTGATACTCCTATTCATATTCTAAAGGAAATATCTCTATATATGCCCTTAAGGTGATACTCATATACATATTTTAAAGGTTAAACACATACTCATATAATAAATGTGTTGCACATATCCAAATCATAAATGGTATTTCTCCCACCCAAATCTTAAAGTGATACTCATATATATATCCTAATGTTGATATTCCTACCCATAGCCTAAAGTAATACTTCTACTCATATTCTAAATTTGATACACCTGTCAATATGATAACGATGATACTCTTATGTTTATAGTGAAGGTAATACTTCTACCCATATCATAAAGGTGATACCCCTGTCTATATCTTAAAGGTGATACTCCTACCTATATCCTAAAAGTTATGCACTGATACTCCTATCTATATCCTAGAGGTGACACACTGATACTCCTATCTATATCCTCAAGCTGATACTCCTATCTTTATCCTAAAAGTAATAATCCTATCTTAATCCCTAAGGTCATAATCATATCTTTATCTTTAAGGTGATACTCCTATCTATATCCTAAAGGTTATACTCCTGTCTTATCATAAATATAATACATATATCCATAAACTAAAGGTGATATTCCTACCTATATCATAAAGGTGATACTCCTATCGATATACTAAAGGTGATATTCGTATCTATATTCTAAAGGCGATACTCCTATCTATATCCTAAAGGTGATACTCCTATGCATATTCTACAGGTTATGCTCATATTCATATCATCGATGTGTTGCACATATCCAATTCCTTATGGTATTACTCCCAAACAAAGTCTAAAGTGATACTCATATCTATATCATAAAGGTGATATTCCTATTTATATCCTAAAGGTGATAGTACTATCTATATCCTAAAGGTGATACTCTTATCTATACCCTAAAGGTGATACTCCTATCCATATTCTAAAGGTTATACTCATACCTATATCATAAAGGTGTTGCGCATATCCATATCCTAAATGTGATATTTCTATCCATATTCTAAAGGTTATGATCATATTCATATCATCAATATGTTGCACATATCCAATTCCTAAAGGTATTACTCCCAAACAAAACCTAAAGTGATACTCATATCTATATCATAAAGGTGACACTGCTACACATAACATAAAGGTGATATTCTTATCTATATCCTAAAGGTGATAAACCAATACTCCTATCTATATCCTTAAGGTGATACTCCTCTCTATATCCTTAAGGTGATAATCCTATATTTATCCTCAAGGTGATATTCCTATCTATATCCTAAAGGCATTACACATATCCATAAGCTAAAGGTGAAACTCCTACTCATATCATAAAGTTGCTACTCCTATCCATGACCTAAAGTTGATAGTCCTATCTATATCGTAAAGGTGATACTCCTCCCTATCATCTAAAGGGGATACTCCTATCTATATCCTAAAAGTGATAGACATACCCATATCCTAAAGCTGATATTCCTATATATATCCTAAATGTGATACTCCCATCCATATACATATCCATATTCTAAAGGTGATACTCCTACCCATATCATAAAGGTGATACTGCAATCTGCATCATAAAGGTGATACTCCTATCTAGATACTAAAAGTGATAATCCTATCCATATCCGAAAGGTGATACTCAGATATATATCCTAAAGGGGATACTCCTATATATATTCTCAAGCTGATACATCTATATTTTTCCTAAAGGTAATACTCCTATCTATATCCTTAAGGTGATAATCCTATCTATATCTTTAAGGTGATACTCCTATCTATATCCTCAAGGTGATAATCCTATCCATATTATAATGGTGATATTCATATCTATGTCCTAGTGGTAATACTCCTACCTATATCCTAAAGGTGATACTCCTATCCATATCCTAAAGGTGATATTCGTATCTATATTCTAAAGGTGATACTCCTATCTATATTATAAAGGTGATTCTCTTAACTATACCCTTAAAGAGATACCCCTATCCATATTTTAAAGGTTATACCCATATCTTTATCATAAAGTTGTTGCGCATATCCAGATCCTAAAGGTGATACTCCTATCTATATTCTAATGGTTATACTTCTATCCATATTCTGAAGGTCATACTCCTACCAATACCATAAAAGTGATAATCCTATCAATATTATAATGGTGATATTCGTATCTATGTCCTAGTGGTAATACTCCTACCTATATCCTAAAGGTGATACTCCTATCCATATCCTAAAGGTGATATTCGTATCTATATTCTAAAGGTGATACTCCTATCTATATTATAAAGGTGATTCTCTTATCTATAACCTTAAAGAGATACCCCTATCCATATTTTAAAGGTTATACCAATATCTTTATCATAAAGTTGTTGCGCATATCCAGATCCTAAAGGTGATATTCCTATCAATATTATAAAAGTGATACCCCTACCTATATCGTAAAAGTGGTACTCATACCAATATCCTAAAGGTAATACTCCTCTCTACATCTTAAATGTGATATTCCTATCTATAGCATAACGGTGCTACTCCTATTCATATTCAAAAGGATATACTTCTACCCTATCATAAAGGTGACACTCCTGTCCATATCATAAAGGTGATACTGCTATATATATCCTCAAGGTGATACTGCTATATATATCCTCAAGGTGATACTCCTATCTATATTATTAAGGTGATACTTCTATCTATATCCTAAAGGTGACAATCATATCCATATCATAAAAGTGGTATTTGCATATTTATCCTACAGGTGATACTCTTATCTATAACCTAAAGAGGATACTCCTCTCTGTCTTCTAAAAGTGATAATCATATCCATATCCTAAAGGTGATACTCCTGTCCATATCCTAAAGTTGATACGCCTATCTATGTCCTAAAAGTAATACTGCTATCTATATCAATAATGTGATACTTCTATTTATGTCCTAAAGGTGACAATCCTATCCATGTCATAAATGTGACATTCGTATATATGTCCTAAATGTGATACTCCTATCCATATTATACAGGTGATATTCCTATCTATATCCTAAAGGCCATGCACTAATACTCCTATATATTTCCCTAAGGTAAAACTCCTATCTATATATTTAAGATGATAGTCCTATCCCTACCCTACAGTTGATCATCCTACCATTATCATAAAGGTGATACTGATATCTATATCCTCAAGGTTATACTCCTATCTATATCCTGAAGGTGACAATCCTATCTATGTTCTAAAGGTGATACTCCCATCTTCATCCTAAAGGTGATACTCCTATCCATATATTAAAGGTGATACTCCTATCCATATTCTAAAAGTGATACTCCTACCTATATCGTAAAAGTGGTATTCATTCCAATATCCTAAAGGTGATACTCCTCTCTACATCTTAAACGTGATATTGCTATCTATATTATCAAGGTGCTACTCCTATTCATATTCTAAAGGATATACTACTACCCTATCATAAAGGTGATACTCCTGTCCATATCCTAAAGTTGATACGCCTATCTATGTCCTAAAAGTAATACTGCTATCTATATCAATAAGGTGATACTGCTATTTCTATCCTGAAGGTGACAATCCTATCCATGTCATAAATGTGACATTCGTATATATGTCCTAAATGTGATACTCCTATCCATATTCTACAGGTGATATTCCTATCTATATCATAAAGGGAATGCACTAATACTCCTATATATTCCCTAAGGTGAAACACCTATCTATATCTTTAAGGTGATAGTTTTATCCCTACCCTACAGTTGATCATCCTACCAATATCATAAAGGTGATACTGATATCTATATCCTTAAGGTTATACTCCTATCTATATCGTCAAGGTGATACTCCTATCTATAATATTAAGGTGATACTTCTATCTCTGTCCTAAAGGTGACAATCCTATCCATGACATACATGTGACATTCGTATATATGTCCTAAATGTGATATTCCTATCCATATTCTAAAGGTGATATTCCTATATATATCCTAGAGGCGATACACTGATACTCCTATATAGATATTTCTATCTATATCCTAGATGTGATAATCCTCTCCATACCCTAAATGTGATAATACAACCAATATCAAAAAGGTGATACTGCTATCTATACCCTCAAGGTTATACTCCTATCTATATCCTGAAGGTGACAATCCTATCTATGTTCTAAAGGTGATACTCCCATCTTCATCCTAAAGGTGATACTCCTATCCATATCTTAAAGGTGATACTCCTATCCATATTCTAAAGGAAGCATTCCTATATATGCCCTTAAGGTGATACTCATATCCATATTTTAAAGGTTAAACACATATTAATATAATAAATGTGTTGCACATATCCAAATCCTAAAGGTATTTCTCCCACCCAAATCTTAAAGTGATACTCATATCTATATCCTAATGTTGATATTCCTACCCATAGCCTAAAGTAATACTCCTACTCATATTCTAAATTTGATACACCTGTCAATATGATAACGATGATACTCTTATCTTTATAGTGAAGGTAATACTTCTACACATATCATAAAGGTGATACCCCTGTCTATATCTTAAAGGTGATACTCCTATCTATATCCTAAAAGTTATGCACTGATATTCCTATCTATATCCTAGAGGTGACACACTGATACTCCTATCTATATCGTCAAGCTGAGACTCCTATCTTTGTCCTAAAAGTAATAATCCTATCTTAATCCTTAAGGTCATAATCATATCTGTATCTTTAAGGTGATACCCCTATCTATATCCTAAAGGTTATACTCCTGTCTTATCATAAATATACTACATATATCCATAAACTAAAGGTGATATTCCTACCTATATCCTAAAGGTGATACTCCTATCGATATACTAAAGGTGATATTCGTATCTATATTCTAAAGGTGATACTCCTATCTATATCCTAAAGGTGATACTCCTATGCATATTCTACAGGTTATGCTCATATTCATATCATCAATGTGTTGCACATATCAAATTCCTTATGGTATTACTCCCAAACAAAGCCTAAAGTGATACTGATATCTATATCGTAAAGGTGATATTCCTATTTATATCCTAAAGGTGATACTGCTATCTATATCCTAAAGGTGATACTCTGATCTATACCCTTAAGGTGATACTCCTATCCATATTCTAAAGGTTATACTCATACCTATATCAAAAAGGTGTTGCGCATATCCATATCCTAAAGGTGATATTTCTATCCATATTCTAAAGGTTATGATCATATTCATATCATCAATATGTTGCACATATCCAATTCCTAAAGGTATTACTCCCAAACAAAACATAAAGTGATACTCATATCTATATCATAAAGGTGACACTGCTACACATAACATAAAGGTGATATTCTTATCTATATCCTAAAGGTGATAAACCAATACTCCTATCTATGTCCTTAAGGTGATATTCCTCTCTATATCCTTAAGGTGATAATCTTATGTTTATCCTCAAGGTGATATTCCTATCTATATCCTAAAGGCATTACACATATCCATAAACTAAAGGTGATACTCCTACACATATCCTAAAGTTGCTACTCCTATCCATGACCTAAAGTTGATAGTCCTATCTATATCGTAAAGGTGATACTCCTCCCTATCATCTAAAGGGGATACTCCTATCTATATCCTAAAAGTGATAGTCATACCCATATCCTAAAGCTGATATTCCTATATATATCCTAAATGTGATACTCCCAACCATATACCTATCCATATTCTAAAGGTGATACTCGTACCCATATCATAAAGCTGATATTCCTATATATATCCTAAATGTGATACTCCCATCCATATACCTATCCATATTCTAAAGGTGATACTCGTACCCATATCATAAAGGTGATACTCCAATATTAATCATAAAGGTGATACTCCTATCTAGATCCTAAAGGTGATAATCCTATCCATATCCGAAAGGTGATACTCAGATATATATCCTAAAGGGGATACTCCTATATATATTCTCAAGCTGATACATCTATCTTTATCCTAAAGGTAATACTCCTATCTATATCCTTAAGGTGATAATCCTATCTATATCTTTAAAGTGATACTACTATCTATATCCTCAAGGTGATAATGCTATCCATATTATAATGGTGATATTCGTATCTATGTCCTAGTGGTAATACTCCTACCTATATCCTAAAGGTGATACTCCTATCCATATCCTAAAGGTGATATTCGTATCTATATTCTAATGGTGATACTCCTATCTATATTATAAAGGTGATTATCTTAACTATACCCTTAAAGAGATACTCCTATCCATATTTTAAAGGATATACGCATATCTTTATCATAAAGTTGTTGCGCATATCCAGATCCTAAAGGTGATACTCCTATATATATTCTAATGGTTATACTTCTATCCATATTCTGAAGGTCATACTCCTACCCATACCATAAAGGTGATAATCCTATCAATATTCTAAAAGTGATACTCCTACCTATATCGTAAAAGTGGTACTCATACCAATATCCTAAAGGTGATACTCCTCTCTACATCTTAAAGGTGATATTCCTATCTATAGCATAAAGGTGCTACTCATATTCATATTCAAAAGGATATACTACTACCCTATCATAAAGGTAACACTCCTGTCCATATCATAAAGGTGATACTGCTATCTATATCCTAAGGGTGATGCTCCTATCTATACTCTTAAGGTGATACTCCTATCCATATTCTAAAGATTATACCCATATATATATATCATTAAGGTGTTGCGCATTTCCAAATCCTAAAGGTTATACTCCTATCCATATGCGAAAAGTGATATCCGTATATATATCCTAAAGCGGATACATCTATCTATATCCTCAACCTGATACTCCTATCTTTATCCCAAAGGTAATACTCCTATCTATATCCTTAAGGTCATAATCCTATCTATATCTTTAAGGTGATACTCCTATCCATACCATAATGGTGATATTCGTATCTATATCCTAGTGGTAATATTCCTATCCATATCCTAAAGGTGATATTCGTATATATGTCCTAGTGGTAATATTCCTGGCTTATCATACATATAATACACCTATCCATAAACAAAAGGTGATACTACTACCTATATCCTAAAAGTGATACTCCTATCCATATCCTAAAGGTCATATTCGTATCTATATTCTAAAGCTGATACTCCTATCAATGATCTAAAGGTAATTATCTTATCTATACGCTTAAAGAGATACTCCTATCCATATTTTAAAGGTTATACCCATATCTTTATCATAAAGTTGTTGCGCATATCCAGATCATAAAGGTGATACCCCTTACTATATTCTAATGGTTATGCTTCTATCCATTTTCTGAAGGTCATACTCCTACCCATACCATAAAGGTGATAATCCTATCAATATTCTAAAAGTGATACTCATGCCCATACCCTAAAGGTGATAATCCTATCCATACCCTAAATGTGATAATCCAACCAATAGCATAAAGGTGATACTGCTATCTATATCATAAAGGTGATACTCCTATCTATATCCTAAAAGTGATACTCCTATCTATATATTAAAAGTAATACACTGATACTCCTATATATATCCTAGAGGTGACACACTGATACTCCTATCTTTATCATAATGGTAATACTCTATATTAATCCTTCAGGTCATAATCCCATCTATGTCATTAAGGTGATCCTCCTATCTATATGCTAAAGTTGATACTCCTATCTATATCATAAAATTGGTACTCATACCCATATATTAAAGGTAATACTCCTCTCTACATCTTAAAGGTGATATTCCTATATATATCACAAAGGTGATACTGCTATCTATATCCTAAGGGTGATACTCTTATCTATTCCATTAAGGTGATACTCCTATCCATATTCTAAAGGTTATACCCATATCTACAGCATAAAGGTGTTGCGCATTTCCAAATCCTAAAGGTGATAATCCTATCCATATGCAAAAAGTGATATTCGTATATATATCCTAAAGGGGATATACCTTTCTATATTCTCAACCTGATACTCCTATCTTTATCCCAAAGGTAATACTCCTATCTATATCCTTAAGGTCAAAATCCTATCTATATCTTTAAGGTGATACTCCTATTTATATCCTCAAGGTGATAATCCTATCCATACCATAATGGTGATATTCGTATCTATATCCTAGTGGTAATACTCCTATCCATATTATAAAGGTGATATTCGTATATATGTCCTAGTGGTAATATTCCTGGCTTATGATAAATATAATACACCTATCCATAAACTAAAGGTGATACTCCTATCCATATCCTAAAGGTCATATTCGTATCTATATTCTAAAGCTGATACTCCTATCTATGATCTAAAGGTGATTCTCTTATCTATACCCTTAAAGAGATACTCCTATCCATATTTTAAATGTTATACCCATATCTTTATCATAAAGTTGTTGCGCATATCCAGATCCTAAAGGTGATACTCCTATCTATATTATAATGGTTATACTTCTATCCATATTCTGAAGGTCATACTCCTACCCATACCATAAAAGTGATAATCCTATCAATATTCTAAAATTAATACTCATGCCCATACCCTAAAGGTGATAATCCTATCCATACCCTAACGGTGATAATCCTACCAATATAATAAAGGTGATACTCCTATCTATATTCTCAAGGAATTACTCCTATCTATATCCTAAAAGTGATACTCCTATCTATATCATAAAAGTAATACACTGATACTCCTATCTATATCATAGAGGTAACATACTGATACTCCTATCCTTATTCTAAAGGAGATAATCCTATCCATACCCTAAAGGTGGTAATCCAACTAATATCATAAAGGTGATACTGCTATCTATATCATAAAGGTGATACTCCTATCTATATCCTAAAAGTGATACTCCTATCTATATCATAAAAGTAATACACTGATACTCCTATCTATATGATAGAGGTAACACACTGATACTCCTATCCTTATTCTAAAGGTGATAATCCTATCCATACCCTAAAGGTGATAATCCAACCAATATCATAAAGGTGATACTGCTATCTATATCATAAAGGTGATACTCCTATCTATATCCTAAAAGTGATACTCCTATCTATATCCTAAAAGTAATACACTGATACTCCTCTCTATATCCTAGAGGTGACACACTGATACTCCTATCTTTATCCTAAAGGTAATACTCTATATTAATCCTTAATGTCATAATCCTATCTATGTCTTTAAGGTGATACTCCTATCTATATGCTAAAGGTGATACTCCTATCTATATCATAAAAGTGGTACTCATACCCATATCTAAAAGGTAATACTCCTTTCTACATCCTAAAGGTGATATTCCTATTTATATCACAAAGGTGATACTGTTATCTATATCCTAAGGGTGATACTCTTATCTATACCCTTAAGGTGATACTCCTATCCATATTCTAAAGGTTATACCCATATCTATATCATAAAGGTGTTGCGCATTTCCAAATCCTAAAGGTGATAATCCTATCCATATCCCAAAAGTGATATTCGTATATATATATATATCCTAAAGGGGATACACCTATCTATATCATCAACATGATACTCCTATCTTTATCCCAAAGGTAATACTCCTATATATATCCTTAAGGTCATAATCCTATCTATATCTTTAAGGTGATACCCCTATCTATATTCTCAAGGTGATAATCATATCCATACCATAATTGTGATATTCGTATCTATATCCTAGTGGTAATACTCCTATCCATATCCTAAAGGTGATATTCGTATATATGTCCTAGTGGTAATATTCCTGGCTTATCATAAATATAATACACCTATCCATAAACTAAAGGTGATACTATTACCTATATCCTAAAAGTGATACTCCTATCCATATCCTTACGATCATATTCGTATCTATTTTCTAAAGCTGATACTCCTATCTATGATCTAAAGGTGATTATCTTATCTATACCCTTACAGAGATACTCCTATCCATATTTTATAGGTTATACTCATATCTTTATCATAAAGGTGTTGCGCATATCCAGATCATAAAGGTGATACACCTATCTATATTCTAATGGTTTTACTTCTATCCATATTATGAAGGTCATACTCCTACCCATACCATAAAGGTGAAAATCCTATCAATATTCTAAAAGTAATACTCATGCCCATACCCTAACGGTGATAATCCTATCCATACCCTAACGGTGATAATCCTAGCAATATAATAAAGGTGATACTGCTATCTATATGCTCAAGGTGATACTGCTATCTATATCCTAAAAGTGATACTCCTATCTATATCCTAAAAGTAATACACTGATACTCCTATCTATATCCTAGAGGTGACACAATGATACTCCTATCTTTATCCTAATGGTAATACTCTATGTTAGTCCTTAAGTCATAATCCTATCTATGTCTTTAAGGTGATACTCCTATCTATATGCTAAAGGTGATACTCCTATCTATATCCTAAAAGTGGCACTCATACCCATATCTTAAAGGTAATACTCCTCTCTACATCCTAAAGGTGATATTCCTATTTATATCACAAAGGTGATACTGTTATCTATATCCTAAGGGTGATACTCTTATCTATACCCTTAAGGTGATACTCCTATCCATATTCTAAAGGTTATACCCATATCTATATCATAAAGGTGTTGCGCATTTCCAAATCCTAAAGGTGATTATCCTATCCATATCCCAAAAGTGATATTCGTATATATATATATCCTAAAGGGGATACACCTATCTATATCCTCAACATGATACTCCTATCTTTATCCCAAAGGTAATACTCCTATATATATCCTTAAGGTCATAAACCTATCTATATCTTGAAGGTGATACTCCTATCTATATTCTCTATATATCCATACCATAATGGTGATATTCGTATCTATATCCTAGTGGTAATACTCCTATCCATATCCTAAAGGTGATATTCGTATATATGTCCTAGTGGTAATATTCCTGGCTTATCATAAATATAATACACCTATCCATAAACTAAAGGTGATACTACTTATATCCTAAAAGTGATACTCCTATCCATATCCTAAAGGTCATATTCGTATCTATATTCTAAAGCTGATACTCCTATCTATGATCTAAAGGTGATTCTCTTATCTATACCCTTAAAGAGATACTCCTATCCATATTTTAAAGGTTATACTCATATCTTTATCATAAAGGTGTTGCCCATATCCAGATCATAAAGGTGATACACCTATCTATATTCTAATGGTTTTACTTCTATCCATATTCTGATGGTCATACTCCTACCCATACCCTAAAGGTGATATTTCTATCAATATTATAAAAGTGATAATCATGCCCATACCCTAAAGGTGATATTCCTATCTATATCCTAAGGTGATACTCCTATCTATATCCTAAAAGTGGTAAGCATACCAATATCTTCAAGGTAATACTCCTCTCTACATCCTAAAGGTGATATTCCTATTTATATCATAAAGGTGATACTGCTATCTATATCCTAAGGGTGCTACTCTTATCTATACTGTAAAGGTGATACTCCTATCCATATTATAAAGGTTATACCCATATCTATATCATTAAGGTGTTGCGCATATCCATGTCCTAATGGTGATACTCATATCCATATTAGAAATGTTATGCTTATATTAATATCATCAATGTGTTGCACATATCCAAATCATAAAGGTATTACTCCCAAACAAAACCTAAAGTGATACTCATATCTATATCCTAAAGGTGATATTCTTATATATATCCTAAAGGTGATACACCAATACTCCTATCTATATTCTTAAGGTGATAATCCTATCTTTATCCTCAAGGTGATATTCCTATCTATTTCCTAAAGGTATTACACATATCCATAAACTAAAGGTGATAATCCTACACAAATCATATAGGTGCTACTCCTATCCATAACCTAAAGTTGATACTCCTATCTATATCGTAAAGGTGATACTCCTTCCTATAAGCAAAAAGGGATACTCCTATCTATATCCTAAAAGTGATAATCATACCAATATCCTAAACGTGATATACCTATGTATATCCTAAATGTGATACTCCTATCCATACTTCTTTCTAGATCCTAATGGTGATATTCCTATCTATAACCTACGGTGATACTCCTATCAATATACTAAAAGTGGTACTCATACCAATATCCTAGAGGTAATACTCTTCTCTACATCTTAAAGGTGGTATTCCTAATTATATCCTAGAGGTGATATTGTTATCTATATCGTAAAGGTGCTACTGCTATTCATATTATAAAGGATATACTACTACCCTATGATAAAGGTGACACTCCTGTAAATATCATAAAGGTGATACTGCTATCAATATCCTAAAGGTGATACTCCTATCTATATTATTAAGGTGATACTTCTCTCTATATCTAAAAGGTGACATTCATATCCATATCATAAAAGTATTATTCGTATATTTATCCTAAAGGTCATACTCCTATTATAATTCTAAAGGTGATATTCATATCTATGTCCTACAGGCGATACACCGATACTGCTATCTATATCCTTAAGGTGATATTTCTATCTATACCCTAAAGGTGATAATCTTATCCATACCCTAAATGTGATAATCCTACCAATATCATAAAGGTGATACTGCTATCCATATCCTCAAGGTTATACTCCTATCTATATCATGAAGGCAACAATCCTATCTATATTCTAAATGTGATACTCCCATCCATATCATAAAGGTAATATTCCTATCTATGCCCTTAAGGTGATAATCCTATCCATATTATAAAGGTTAAACACATATTCATATAATAAATTTGTTGCACATATGCAAATGCATATTTCTCCCACCCAAAGCCTAAAGTGATACTCATATATATATTCTAATGTTGATACTGCTACACATATGCTAAAGGCAATACTCCTACAAATAACCTAAAGTAATACTCCTATTCATCTTCTAAATTTGATACACCTATCTATATCATAAAGATGATACGCTTATCTTTATAGTAAAGGTAATATTTCTACCCATATCCTAAAGGTGATACCCCTATCTATATCTTAAAGGTGGTACTCATATCTATATCATAAAAGTGATACTCCTATCTATATCCTAAAAGTTATACACTGATACCCCTATCTATATCCTAGAGGTGTCGCAATGATACTCCTATCTATATGCTCAAGCTGATACTCCTATCTTTATCCTAAAGGTACAACTCCTATATATATATCCTTAAGGTCATAATCCTATCTATATCTTTAAGGTGATACACCTAACCATAAACTAAATGTGATACTCCTACCTATATTCTAAAGGTGATACTCCTATATATGTACTAAATGTGATTCTCCTATCTATATCCTAAAAGTGGTACTCATACCCATATCCTAAAGATGATACTCCTCTCTACATCCTAAAGGTGATATTCCTATATTTATCCTAAAGGTGATACTG
>MJUT01002836.1:107883-124871 GCA_002080005.1 Gigantidas platifrons
TATCTATATCCTAAAGGCATTACACATATCCATAAGCTAAAGGTGATACTCCTACACATATCCTAAAGTTGCTACTCCTATCCATAACCTAAAGTTGATAGTCCTATAAATATCGTAAAGGTGATACTCCTCTCTATCATCTAAAGGGGATACCTCTATCTATATCCTAAAAGTGATAGTCATACCCATATCCTAAAGTTGATATTCCTATATATATCCTAAATGTGATACTCCCATCCATATACCTATCCATATTCTAAAGGTGATACTCCTACCCATATCATAAAGGTGATACTGCAATCTTCATCATAAAGGTGATACTCCTATCTAGATACTAAAGGTGATAATCCTATCCATATCCGAAAGGTGATACTCAGATATATATCCTAAAGGGGATACTCCTATATATATTCTCAAGCTGATACATATATCTTTATTCTAAAGGTAATACACCTATCTATATCATTAAGGTGATAATCCTATCTATATATTTAAGGTGATACTCCTATCTATATCCTCAAGGTGATAATCCTATCCATATTATAATGGTGATATTCGTATCTATGTCCTAGTGGTAATACTTCTACCTATATCCTAAAAGTGATACTCCAATCCATATCCTAAAGGTGATATTCGTATCTATATTCTAAAGGTGATACTCCTATCTATATTATAAAGGTGATTCTCTTAACTATACCCTTAAAGAGATACTCCTATCCATATTTTAAAGGTTATACCCATATCTTTATCATAAAGTTGTTGCGCATATCCAGATCCTAAAGGTGATACCCCTATCTATATTCTAATGGTTATACTTCTATCCATATTCTGAAGGTCTTACTCCTACCCATACCATAAAGGTGATAATCCTATCAATATTCTAAAAGTGATAATCATGCCCATACCCTAAAGGTGATATTCCTATCAATATTCTAAAAGTGATACTCCTATCTATATCGTAAAAGTGGTACTCAAACCAATATCCTAAATGTCATACTCCTCTCTACATCTTAAAGGTGATATTCCTATCTATATCATAAAGGTGCTACTCCTATTCATATTCAAAAGGATATACTACTACCCTATCATAAAGGTGACACTTCTGTCCATATCATAAAGGTGATACTGCTATCTATATCCTCAAGGTGATAATCATATCTATATTATTAAGGTGATACTTCTATCTATATCCTAAAGGTGACAATCATATCCATATCATAAAAGTGGTATTCGCATATTTATCCTAAAGGTGATACTCTTATCTATAACATAAAGAGGATACTCCTCTCTGTCTTCTAAAAGTGATAATCATATCCATATCCTAAAGGTGATTCTCCTGTCCATATCCTAAAGTTGATACGCCTATCTATGTCCTAAAAGTAATACTGCTATCTATATCAATAATGTGATACTTCTATTTATGTCCTAAAGGTGACAATCCTATCCATGTCATAAATGTGACATTCGGATATATGTCCTAAATGTGATACTCCTATCCATATTCTACAGGTGATATTCCTATCTATATCCTAAAGGCCATGCACTAATACTCCTATATATTTCCCTAAGGTGAAACTCCTTTCTATATCTTTAAGATGATAGTCCTATCCCTACCCTAGAGTTGATCATCTTACCAATATCATCAAGGTGATACTGATATCTATATCCTCAAGGTTATACTCCTATCTATATCCTGAAGGTGACAATCCTATCTATGTTCTAAAGGTGATACTCCCATCTTCATCCTAAAGGTGATACTCCTATCCATATCGTAAAGGTGATACTCCTATCCATATCTTAAAGGTGATACTCCTACCTATATCGTAAAAGTGGTACTCATACCAATATCCTAAAGGTGATACTCCTCTCTACATCTTAAAGGTGATATTGTTATCTATATTATAAAGGTGCTACTCCTATTCATATTCTAAAGGATATACTACTACCCTATCATAAAGGTGACACTCCTGTCCATATTATAAAGGTGATACTGCTATCTATATCCTCAAGGTGATACTCCTATCTATATTATTAAGGTGATGCTTCTCTCTATATCCTAAAGGTGACAATCATATCCATATCATAAAAGTGGTATTCACATATTTATCCTAAAGGTGATACTCTTATCTATAACCTAAACAGGATACTCCTCTCTGTCTTCTAAATGTGATAATCATATCCATATCCTCAAGCTGATACTTCTGTCCATATCCTAAAGTTGATACGCCTATTTATGTCCTAAAAGTAATACTGCTATCTATATCAATAAGGTGATACTTCTATTTCTATCCTAAAGGTGACAATCCTATCCATGTTATTAATGTGACATTCGTATATATGTCCTAAATGTGATACTCCTATCCATATTCTACAGGTGATATTCCTATCTATATCCTAAAGGCCATGCACTAATACTCCTATAAATTTCCCTAAGGTGAAACTCCTATCTATATCTTTAAGATGATAGTCCCTACCCTATAGTTGATCATCCTACCAATATCATAAAGGTGATACTGATATCTATATCCTCAAGGTTATACTCCTATATATATCCTCAAGGTGATACTCCTATCTATAATATTAAGGTGATACTTCTATCTCTGTCCTAAAGGTGACAATCATATCCATGACATAAATGTGACATTCGTATATATGTCCTAAATGTGATATTCCTATTCATATTCTAAAGGTGATATTCCTATCTATATCCTAAAGGTGATAATCCTCTCCATACCCTAAATGTGATAATACAACCAATATCATAAAGGTGATACTGCTATCTATATCCTCAAGGTTATACACCTATCTATATTCTGAAGGTGACAATCCTATCTATGTTCTAAAGGTGATACTCCCATCTTCATCCTAAAGGTGATACTCCTATCCATATTTTAAAGGTGATACTCCTATCCATATTATAAAGGAAATATCTCTATATATGCCCTTAAGGTGATACTCATATCCATATTTTAAAGGTTAAACACATACTCATATAATAAATGTGATGCACATATCCAAATCCTAACGGTATTTCTCCCAACCAAATCTTAAAGTGATACTCATATCTATATCCTAATGTTGATATTCCTACCCATAGCCTAAAGTAATACTCCTTCTCATATTCTAAATTTGATACACCTGTCAATATGATAACGATGATACTCTTATCTTTATAGTGAAGGTAATACTTCTACCCATATCATAAAGGTGATACCCCTGTCTATATCTTAAAGGTGATACTCCTACCTATATCCTAAAAGTTATGCACTGATACTCCTATCTATATCCTAGAGGTGACATACTGATACTCCTATCTATATCCTCAAGCTGAGACTCCTATCTTTATCCTAAAAGTAATAATCCTATCTTCATCCTTAAGGTCATAATCATATATGTATCTTTAAGGTGATACTCCTATCTATATCCTAAAGGTTATACTCATGTCTTATCATAAATATAATACATATATCCATAAACTAAAGGTGATATTCCTACCTATATCCTCAAGGTTATACTCCTATCTATATCCTGAAGGTGACAATCCTATCTATGGTCTAAAGGTGATACTCCCATCTTCATCCTAAAGGTGATACTCCTATCCATATCTTAAAGGTGATACTCCTATCCATATCTTAAAGGAGATACTCCTATCCATATTCTAAAAGTGATACTCCTACCTATATCGTAAAAGTGGTACTCATACCAATATCCTAAAGGTGATACTCCTCTCTACATTTTTAAGGTGATATTGCTATCTATATTATCAAGGTGCTACTCCTATTCATATTCTAAAGGATATACTACTACCCTATCATAAAGGTGACACTCCTGTCCATATCATAAAGATGATACTGCTATATATGTCCTCAAGGTGATACTCCTATCTATATTATTAAGGTGATGCTTCTATCTATATCCTAAAGGTGACAATCATATCCATATCGTAAAAGTGGTATTCGCATATTTATCCAAAAGTTGATACTCTTATCTATAACCTAAAGAGGATACTCCTCTCTGTCTTCTAAAAGTGATAATCATATCCATATCCTCAAGCTGATACTCCTGTCCATATCCTAAAGTTGATACGCCTATGTATGTCCTAAAAGTAATACTGCTATCTATATCAATAAGGTTATACTTCTATTTCTATCCTAAAGGTGACAATCCTATCCATGTCATAAATGTGACATTCGTATATATGTCCTAAATGTGATACTCCTATCCATATTCTACAGGTGATATTCCTATCTATATCCTAAAGGCCATGCACTAATACTCCTATATATTCCCTAAGGTTATACTCCTATCTATATCCTCAAGGTGATACTCCTATCTATAATATTAAGGTGATACTTCTATCTCTGTCCTAAAGGTGACAATCATATCCATGACATAAATGTGACATTCGTATATATGTCCTAAATGTGATATTCATATTCATATTCTAAAGGTGATATTCCTATCTATATCCCAGAGGCGATACACTGATACTCCTATATAAATTCTTAAGGTGATATTTCTATCTATATCCTAAAGGTGATAATCCTCTCCAAACCCTAAATGTGATAATACAACCAATATCATAAAGGTGATACTGCTATCTATGTCTTCAAGGTGATACTCCTATCTATATCCTAAATTTGATACTCCTATGCATATTCCACAGGTTATGCTCATATTCATATCATCGATGTGATGCACATATCCAATTCCTTATGGTATTACTCCCAAACAAAGCCTAAAGTGACACTCATATCTATATCCTAAAGGTGATATTCCTATTTGTATCCTAAAGGTGATACTGCTATCTATATCCTAAAGGTGATACTCTTATATATACCCTGAAGGTGATACTCCTATCCATATTCTAAAGGTTATACTCATACCTATATCATAAAGGTGTTGCGCATATCCATATCCTAAAGGTGATATTTCTATCCACATTCTCAAGGTTATGATCATATTCATATCATCAATGTGTTGCACATATCCAATTCCTAAAGGTATTAATCCCAACCAAAACCTAACGTGATACTCATATCTATATCATAAAGGTGACACTGCTGCACATAACCTAAAGGTGATATTCTTATCTATATTCTAAAGGCATTACACATATCCATAAGCTAAAGGTGATACTCCTACACATATCCTAAAGTTGCTACTCCTTTCCATAACCTAAAGTTGATAGTCCAATCTATATCGTAAAGGTGATACTCCGCCCTATCATCTAAAGGGGATACTCCGATCTATATCCTAAAAGTGATAGTCATACCCATATCCTAAAGCTGATATTCCTATATATATCCTAAATGTGATACTCCCATCCATATACCTATCCATATTCTAAAGGTGATACCCCTACCCATATCATAAAGGTGATACTACAATCTTCATCATAAAGGTGATACTCCTATCTTGATACTAAAGGTGATAATCCTATCCATATCCGAAAGGTGATACTCAGATATATATCCTAAAGGGGATACTCCTATATACATTCTCAAGCTGATACATCTATCTTTATCGTAAAGGTAATACACCTATCTATATCCTTAAGGTGATAATCCTATCTATATATTTAAGGTGATACTCCTATCTATATCCTCAAGGTGATAATCCTATCAATATTATAATGGTGATATTCGTATCTATATCCTAGTGGTAATACTCCTACCTATATCCTAAAGGTGATACTCCTATCCATATCCTAAAGGTGATATTCGTATCTATATTCTAAAGGTGATACTCCTATCTATATTATAAAGGTGATTCTCTTAACTATACCCTTAAAGAGATACCCCTATCCATATTTTAAAGGTTATACCCATATCTTTATCATAAAGTTGTTGCGCATATCCAGATCCTAAAGGTGATATTCCTATCAATATTATAAAAGTGATACTCCTATCTATATCGTAAAAGTGGTACTCATACCAATATCCTAAAGGTAATACTCCTCTCTATATCTTAAATGTGAAATTCCTATCTATAGCATAAAGGTGCTACTCCTATTCATATTCAAAAGGATATATTACTACCCTATCATAAAGGTGACACTCCTGTCCATATCATAAAGGTGATACTGCTATATATATCCTCAAGGTGTTACTCCTATCTATATTATTAAGGTGATACTTCTATCTATATCCTAAAGGTGACAATCATATCCATATCATACAAGTGGTATTTGCATATTTATCCTAAAGGTGATACTCTTATCTATAACCTAAAGAGGATACTCCTCTCTGTCTTCTAAAAGTGATAATCATATCCATATCCTAAAGGTGATACTCCTGTCCATATCCTAAAGTTGATACGCCTATCTATGTCCTAAAAGTAATACTGCTATCTATATCAATAATGTGATACTTCTATTTATGTCCTAAAGGTGACAATCCTATCCATGTCATAAATGTGGCATTCGTATATATGTCCTAAATGTGATACTCCTATCCATATTATACAGGTGATATTCCTATCTATATCCTAAAGGCCATGCACTAATAATCCTATATATTTCCCTAAGGTAAAACTCCTATCTATATCTTTAAGATGATAGTCCAATCCCTACCCTACAGTTGATCATCCTACCAATATCATAAAGGTGATACTGATATCTATATCCTCAAGGTTATACTCCTATCTATATCCTGAAGGTGACAATCCTATCTATGTTCTAAAGGTGAGACTCCCATCTTCATCCTAAAGGTGATACTCCTATCCATATCTTAAAGGTGATACTCCTATCCATATTCTAAAAGTGATACTCCTACCTATATCGTAAAAGTGGTATTCATTCCAATATCCTAAAGGTGATACTCCTCTCTACATCTTAAAGGTGATATTGCTATCTATATTATCAAGGTGCTACTCCTATTCATATTCTAAAGGATATACTACTACCCTATCATAAAGGTGACACTCCTGTCCATATCATAAAGGTGATACTGCTATCTATATCCTCAAGGTGATACTCCTATCTGTATTATTAAGGTGATACTTCTATCTATATCCTAAAGGTGACAATCATATCCATATCATAAAAGTGGTATTCGCATATTTATCCTAAAGGTGATACTCTTATCTATAACCTAAAGAGGATACTCTTCTCTGTCTTCTAAAAGTGATAATCATATCCATATCATCAATGTGATACTCCTGTCCATATCCTAAAGTTGATACGCCTATCTATGTCCTAAAAGTAATACTGCTATCTATATCAATAAGGTGATACTTCTATTTATATCCTGAAGGTGACAATCCTATCCATGTCATAAATGTGACATTCGTATATATGTCCTAAATGTGATACTCCTATCCATATTCTACAGGTGATATTCCTATCTATATCATAAAGGGAATGCACTAATACTCCTATATATTCCCTAACGTGAAACTCCTATCTATATCTTTAAGGTGATAGTCTTATCCCTACCCTACAGTTGATCATCCTACCAATATCACCAAGGTGATACTGATATCTATATCCCCAAGGTTATACTCCTATCTATATCCTCAAGGTGATACTCCTATCTATAATATTAAGGTGATACTTCTATCTCTGTCCTAAAGGTGACAATCATATCCATGACATAAATGTGACATTCGTATATATGTCCTAAATGTGATATTCCTATCCATATTATAAAGGTGATATTCCTATGTATATCCTAGAGGCGATACACTGATACTCCTATATAGATATTTCTATCTATATCCTAAAGGTGATAATCCTCTCCATACCCTAAATGTGATAATACAACCAATATAATAAAGGTGATACTGCTATCTATATCCTCAAGGTTATACTCCTATCTATATCCTGAAGGTGACAATCCTATCTATGTTCTAAAGGTGATACTCCCATCTTCATCCTAAAGGTGATACTCCTATCCATATCTTAAAGGTGATACTCCTATCCATATTCTAAAGGAAACATTCCTATATATGCCCTTAAGGTGATACTCATATCGATATTTTAAAGGTTAAGCACATATTAATATAATAAATGTGTTGCACATATCCAAATCCTAAAGGTATTTCTCCCACCCAAATCTTAAAGTGATACTCATATCTATATCCTAATGTTGATATTCCTACCCATAGCCTAAAGTAATACTCCTACTCATATTCTAAATTTGATACACCTGTTAATATGATAACAATGATACTCTTATCTTTATAGTGAAGGTAATACTTCTACCCATATCATAAAGGTGATACCCCTGTCTATATCTTAAAGGTAATACTCATATCTATATCATAAAAGTTATGCACTGATACTCCTATCTATATCCTAGAGGTGACACACTGATACTCCTATCTATATCCTCAACCTGAGACTCCTATCTTTGTCCTAAAAGGAATAATCCTATCTTAATCCTAAAGGTCATAATCATATCTGTACCTTTAAGGTGATACCCCTATCTATATCCTAAAGGTTATACTCCTGTCTTATCATAAATATAATACATATATCCATAAACTAAAGGTGATATTCCTACCTATATCCTAAAGGTGATACTCCTATCGATATACTAAAGGTGATATTCGTATCTATATTCTAAAGGTGATACTCCTATCTATATCCTAAAGGTGATACTCCTATGCATATTCTACAGGTTATGCTCATATTCATATCATCAATGTGTTGCACATATCCAATTCCTTATGGTATTACTCACAAACAAAGCCTAAAGTGATACTGATATCTATATCGTAAAGGTGATATTCCTATTTATACCCTAAAGGTGATACTGCTATCTATATCCTAAAGGTGATACTCTTATCTATACCCTTAAGGTGATACTCCTATCCATATGCTAAAGGTTATACTCATACCTATATCATAAAGGTGTTGCGCATATCCATATCCTAAAGGTGATATTTCTATCCATATTCTAAAGGTTATGATCATATTCATATCATCAATATGTTGCACATATCCAATTCCTAAAGGTATTACTCCCAAACAAAACCTAAAGTGATACTCATATCTATATCATAAAGGTGACACTGCTACACATAACCTAAAGGTTATATTCTTATCTATATCCTAAAGGTGATAAACCAATACTCCTATCTATATCCTTAAGGTGATATTCCTCTCTATATCCTAAAGGTGATAATCCTATGTTTATCATCAAGGTGATATTCCTATCTATATCCTAAAGGCATTACACATATCCATAAACTAAAGGTGATACTCCTACACATATCCTAAAGTTGCTACTCCTATCCATAACCTAAAGTTGATAGTCCTATCTATATCGTAAAGGTGATACTCATCCCTATCATCTAAAGGGGATACCCCTATCTATATCCTAAAAGTGATAGTCATACCCATATCCTAAAGCTGATATTCCTATATATATCCTAAATGTGATACTCCCATCCATATACCTATCCATATTCTAAAGGTGATACTCGTACCCATATCATAAAGGTGATACTCCAATCTTCATCATAAAGGTGATACTGCTATCTAGATCCTAAAGGTGATAATCCTATCCATATCCGAAAGGTGATACTCAGATATATATCCTAAAGGGGATACTCCTATATATATTATCAAGCTGATACATCTATCTTTATCCTAAAGGTAATACTCCTATCTATATCCTTAAGGTGATAATCCTATCTATATCTTTAAGGTGATACTACTATCTGTATCCTCAAGGTGATAATCCTATCCATATTATAATGGTGATATTCGTATCTATGTCCTAGTGGTAATACTCCTACCTATTTCCTAAAGGTGATACTCCTATCCATATCATAAAGGTGATATTCGTATCTATATTCTAATGGTGATACTCCTATCTATATTATAAAGGTGATTCTCTTAACTATACCCTTAAAGAGATACTCCTATCCATATTTTAAAGGTTATACGCATATCTTTATCATAAAGTTGTTGCGCATATCCAGATCATAAAGGTGATACTCCTATATATATTCTAATGGTTATACTTCTATCCATATTCTGAAGGTCATACTCCTACCCATTCCATAAATGTGATAATCCTATCAATATTCTAAAAGTGATACTCCTACCTATATCGTAAAAGTGGTACTCATACCAATATCCTAAAGGTGATACTCCTCTCTACATCTTAAAGGTAATATTCCTATCTATAGCATAAAGGTGCTACTCCTAATCATATTCAAAAGGATATACTACTACCCTATCATAAAGGTAACACTCCTGTCCATATCATAAAGGTGATACTGCTATCTATATCCTCAAGGTGATACTCCTATCTATATTATTAAGGTGATACTTCTATCTATATCCTGAAGGTGACAATCCTATCTATGTTCTAAAGGTGATACTCCCATCTTCATCCTAAAGGTGACAATCCTATCCATATCTTAAAGGTGATACTCCTATCCATATTCTAAAAGTGATACTCCTACCTATATCGTAAAAGTGGTACTCATGCCAATATCCTAAAGGTGATACTCCTCTCTACATCTTAAAGGTGATATTGCTATCTATATTATAAAGGTGCTACTCCTATTCATATTCTAAAGGATATACTACTACCATATCATAAGGGTGACACTCCTG
This sequence comes from Gigantidas platifrons, assembly GCA_002080005.1. Taxonomy (NCBI): domain Eukaryota; kingdom Metazoa; phylum Mollusca; class Bivalvia; order Mytilida; family Modiolidae; genus Gigantidas; species Gigantidas platifrons. The sequence goes on from MJUT01002836.1 coordinate 118,460, forward strand.
TCCATATCATAAAGGTGATACTCCTATATATATTATTAAGGTGATGCTTCTATCTATATCCTAAAGGTGACAATCATATCCATATCATAAAAGTGGTATTCGCATATTTATCCTAAAGGTGATACTCTTATCTATAACCTAAAGAGGATACTCATCTCTGTCTTCTGAAATTGATAATCATATCCATATCCTCAAGGTGATACTCCTGTCCATATCCTAAAGTTGATACGCCTATCTATGTCCTAAAAGTAATACTGCTATCTATATCAATAAGGTGATACTTCTATTTCTATCCTAAAGGTGACAGTCCTATCCATGTTATAAATGTGACATTCGTATATATGTCCTAAATGTGATACTCCTATCCATATTCTACAGGTGATATTCCTATCTATATCATAAAGGCCATGCACTAATACTCCTATATATTTTCCTAAGGTGAAACTCCTATCTATATCTTTAAGGTGATAGTCCTATCCCTACCCTACAGTTGATCATCCTACCAATATCATAAAGGTGATACTGATATCTATATCCTCAAGGTAATACTCCTATATATATCCTCAAGGTGATACTCCTATCTATAATATTAAGGTGATACTTCTATCTCTGTCCTAAAGGTGACAATCCTATCCATGGCATAAATGTGACATTCGTATATATGTCCTAAATGTGATATTCCTATCCATATTCTAAAGGTGATATTCCTATCTATATCCTAGAGGCGATACACTGATACCCCTATATAAATTCTTAAGGTGATATTTCTATCTATATCCTAAAGGTGATAATCCTCTCCATACCCTAAATGTGATAATACAACCAATATCATGAAGGTGATACTGCTATCTATATCCTCAAGGTTATACACCTATCTATATCCTGAAGGTGACAATCCTATCTATGTTCTAAAGGTGATACTCCCATCTTCATCCTAAAGGTGATACTCCTATCCATATCTTAAAGGTGATACTCCTATCCATATTCTAAAGGAAATATCTCTATATATGCCCTTAAGGTGATACTCATATCCATATTTTAAAGGTTAAAGACATACTCATATAATAAATGTGTTGCACATATCCAAATCCTAAAGGTATTTCTCCCACCCAAATCTTAAAGTGATACTCATATCTATATCCTAATGTTGATATTCCTACCCATAGACTAAAGTAATACTCCTACTCATATTCTAAATTTGATACACCTGTCAATATGATAACGATGATACTCTTATCTTTATAGTGAAGGTAATACTTCTACACATATCATAAAGGTGATACCCCTGTCTATATCTTAAAGGTGATACTCCTATCTATATCCTAAAAGTTATGCACTGATACTCCTATCTATATCCTAGAGGTGACATACTGATACTCCTATCTATATCCTCAAGCTGAGACTCCTATCTTTATCCTAAAAGTAATAATCCTATCTTCATCCTTAAGGTCATAATCATATCTGTATCTTTAAGGTGATACTCCTATCTATATCCTGAAGGTTATACTCCTGTCTTATCATAAATATAATACATATATCCATAAACTAAAGGTGATACTCCTACCCATATCATAAAGGTGATACTCCAATCTGCATCATCAAGGTGATACTCCTATCTAGATCCTAAAGGTGATAATCCTATCCATATCCGAAAGGTGATACTCAGATATATATCCAAAAGGGAATACTCCTATATATATTCCCAAGCTGATACATCTATCTTTATCCTAAAGGTAATACTCCTATCTATATCCTTAAGGTGATATTCCTATCTATATCTTTAAGGTGATACTCCTATCTATATCCTCAAGGTGATAATCCTATCCATATTATAATGGTGATATTCGTATCTATGTCCTAGTGGTAATACCCCTACCTATATCCCAAAGGTGATACTCCTATCCATATCCTGAAGGTGATATTCGTATCTATATTCTAAAGGTGATACCCCTATCTATATTATAAAGGTGATTCTCTTAACTATACCCTTAAAGAGATACTCCTATCCATATTTTAAAGGTTATACGCATATCTTTATCATAAAGTTGTTGCGCATATCCAGATCCTAAAGGTGATACTCCTATCTATATTCTAATGGTTATACTTCTATCCATATTCTGAAGGTCATACTCCTACCCATACCATAAAGGTGATAATCCTATCAATATTTTAAAAGTGAAACTCATGCCCATGCCCTAAAGGTGATATTCCTATCAATATTCTAAAAGTGATACTGCTACCTATATCGTAAAAGTGGTACTCATACCAATATCCTAAAGGTGATACTCCTCTCTACATCTTAAAGGTGATATTCATATCTATAGCATAAAGGTGCTACTCCTATTCATATTCAAAAGGATATACTACTACCCTATCATAAATGTGACACTCCTGTCCATATCATAAAGGTGATACTGCTATCTATATCCTCAAGGTGATACTCCTATCTATATTATTAAGGTGATACTTCTATCTATATCCTAAAGGTGACAATCATATCCATATCATAAAAGTGGTATTCGCATATTTATCCTAAAGGTGATACTCTTATCTATAACCTAAAGAGGATACTCCTCTCTGTCTTCTAAAAGTGATAATCATATCCATATCCTAAAGGTGATACTCCTGTCCATATCCTAAAGTTGATACGCCTATCTATGTCCTAAAAGTAATACTGCTATCTATATCAATAATGTGATACTTCTATTTATGTCCTAAAGGTGACAATCCTATCCATGTCATAAATCTGACATTCGTATATATGTCGTAAATGTGATACTCCTATCCATATTCTACAGGTGATATTCCTATCTATATCCTAAAGGCCATGCAATAATACTCCTATATATTTCCCTAAGGTGAAACTCCTATCTATATCTTTAAGATGATAGTCCTATCCCTACCCTACAGTTGATCATCCTACCAATATCATAAAGGTGATACTGATATATATATCCTCACGGTTATACTCCTATCTATATCCTGAAGGTGACAATCCTATCTATGATCTAAAGGTGATACTCCCATCTTCATCCTAAAGGTGATACTCCTATCCATATCTTAAAGGTGATACTCCTATACATATTCTAAAATTGAAACTCCTACCTATATCGTAAAAGTGGTACTCATACCAATATCCTAAAGGTGATTCTCCTCTCTACATCTTAAAGGTGATATTGCTATCTATATTATAAAGGTGCTACTCCTATTCATATTCTAAAGGATATACTACTACCCTATCACAAAGGTGACACTTCTGTCCATATCATAAAGGTGATACTGCTATCTATATCCTCAAGGTGATACTCCTATCTATATTATTAAGGTGATGCTTCTATCTATATCCTAAAGGTGACAATCATATCCATATCATAAAAGTGGTATTCGCATATTTATCCTAAAGGTGATACTCTTATCTATAACCTAAAGAGGATACTCCTCTCTGTCTTCTAAAAGTGATAATCATATCCATATCCTCAAGGTGATACTCCTGTCCATATCCTAAAGTTGATACGCCTATCTATGTCCTAAAAGTAATACTGCTATCTATATCAATAAGGCGATACTTCTATTTCTATCCTAAAGGTGACAGTCCTATCCATGTTATAAATGTGACATTCGTATATATGTCCTAAATGTGATACTCCTATCCATATTCTACAGGTGATATTCCTATCTATATCCTAAAGGCCAAGCACTAATACTCCTATATATTTCCCTAAGGTGAAACTCCTATCTATATCTTTAAGGTGATAGTCCTATCCCTACCCTATAGTTGATCATCCTACCAATATCATAAAGGTGATACTGATATCTATATCCTCAAGGTTATACTCCTATATATATCCTCAAGGTGATACTCATATCTATAATATTAAGGTGATACTTCTATCTCTGTCCTAAAGGTGACAATCCTATCCATGGAATAAATGTGACATTCGTATATATGTCCTAAATGTGATATTCCTATCCATATTCTAAAGGTGATATTTCTATCTATATCCTAAAGGTGATAATCCTCTCCATACCCTAAATGTGATAATACAACCAATATCATGAAGGTGATACTGCTATCTATATCCTCAAGGTTATACACCTATCTATATCCTGAAGGTGACAAACAATCCTATCTATGTTCTAAAGGTGATACTCCCATCTTCATCCTAAAGGTGATACTCCTATCCATATCTTAAAGGTGATACTCCTATCCATATTCTAAAGGAAATATATCTATATATGCCCTTAAGGTGATACTCATATCCATATTTTAAAGGTTAAAGACATACTCATATAATAAATGTGTTGCACATATCCAAATCCTAAAGGTATTTCTCCCACCCAAATCTTAAAGTGATACTCATATCTATATCCTAATGTTGATATTCCTACCCATAGCCTAAAGTAATACTCCTACTCATATTCTAAATTTGATACACCTGTCAATATGATAACGATGATACTCTTATCTTTATAGTGAAGGTAATACTTCTACACATATCATAAATGTGATACCCCTGTCTATATCTTAAAGGTGATACTCCTATCTATATCCTAAAAGTTATGCACTGATACTCCTATCTATATCCTAGAGGTGACATACTGATACTCCTATCTATATCCTCAAGCTGAGACTCCTATCTGTATCCTAAAAGTAATAATCCTATCTTAATCCTTAAGGTCATAATCATATCTGTATCTTTAAGGTGATACTCCTATCTATATCCTGAAGGTTATACTCCCGTCTTATCATAAATATAATACATATATCCATAAACTAAAGGTGATATTCCTACCTATATCCTAAAGGTGATACTCCTATCGATATACTAAAGGTGATATTCGTATCTATATTCTAAAGGTGATACTCCTATCTATATATTAAAGTTGATACTCCTATGCATATTCTACAGGTTATGCTCATATTCATATCATCAATGTGTTGCACATATCCAATTCCTTATGGTATTACTCCCAAACAAAGCTTAAAGTGATACTCATATCTATATCCTAAAGGTGATATTCCTATTTATATCCTAAAGGTGATACTGCTATCTATATCATAAAGGTGATACTCTTATCTATACCCTTAAGGTGATACTCCTATCCATATTCTAAAGGTTATACTCATATCTATATCATAAAGGTGTTGCGCATATCCATATCCTAAAGGTGATATTTCTATCCATATTCTAAAGGTTATGATCATATTCATATCATCAATATGTTGCACATATCCAATTCCTAAAGGTATTACTCCCAAACAAAACCTAAGGTGATACTCCTATCCATATTCTAAAGGTTATACTCATACCTATATCATAAAGGTGTTGCGCATATCCATATCCTAAAGGTGATATTTCTATCCATATTCTAAAGGTTATGATCATATTCATATCATCAATATGTTGCACATATCCAATTCCTAAAGGTATTACTCCCAAACAAAACCTAAGGTGATATTCTTATCTATATCCTAAAGGTGATAAACCAATACTCCTATCTATATCCTTAAGGTGATACTCCTCTATATCCTTAAGGTGATAAGGTGAAGCCGCAGTACCCGGAAAGAACCACCGAACATGGGTAAGCAACCGGTAAACTTGTTTACTTGTGGCTGCGAATCAAATGCACCCTTTTTGTGATTTACAAAGGCGGATGCGAACCCACGGCGTATTGGTGATAGGCTGGTATGAGTTGTTTGGTAATCCAACTACCTAACTGATTGAGCCACCCATTCTAATCGGGATCAATGGTGTCTTCTATGAGGTCCGCGTCTACTCTGGTGCTGCTTGTATTACAGTCGATCTACATGAATCAAATAAAAGCAATGCTGTATTAGGACCATTACTAATTAACACCGAATTGTAACTTAATTAGTATTCAAGATTACGCAATTGAAGGATAAATTAAACAATAAATGACGTATTAAAGATTGATTACCGGAGAAATGTGCAATGACTCAAAAGACAACCGTATTGAACTCTGAATATATGTTTATGTTAAGAGTATCGATAGAATGATTGATGAAAACATATATGTTAAATATCTTTGACATTGTTGTTATTTGTTATTTGAACACCATACATGTTGAAACAGATGGAGTTTTATATGAAAAAAATATCATTTATTTGCACTAATGTAGATTAAGACAAGTCTTGTGTCTTGTGTACCCAATGTTGCCAGTTTCTAATTATTGATTGCCCTTTCCATTTTCTCTAACGTTTATTCACTTTTAATAATTACGTTGTGTTGAAGTTGTTTCTATGATATGAATAGACTATTTACATTCCAAACTAAATATGCTAAAGAAAATTTAGTTCTAAAAATTATTGACGCGAAACGGCTGCTTGTGATAATTTGTGATACACTGATCGCTCTGTTGATTTTTGGCTTTCTATACTTAATCAGAAAG
>MJUT01002846.1:6266-27621 GCA_002080005.1 Gigantidas platifrons
CCTTTTTTCATCAAATTTTCAAAATTTTAATACTTTTCGCTCTTTATTTCAAGAACTATAAGAGATAGATGATAAGTTGAAACAGCAAACATGTCCAGCATGTCAAGATCTACCTACCCTGCAACTCTGAAGAAAATCTGAGTACCCATCTTGGAGTTATTGCCTTTTTTTTCATCAAATTTTCAAAATTTTAATACTTTTCATTTTTTATTTAAAAAACTATAAGAGATAGATGATAAGTTGAAACAGCAAAAATGTTCAGCATGTCAAGATCTACATACCCAGAAAATTTGACGTAAATCCCATGACCCATTTTGGAGTTATTCCCCCCTCCCTTTTTGGTTTTTTCAAATTTTAATGTTTTTCGTCCTTTATTTCAAAAACTATAAGAGATAGATGTTAAGTTTAAGCTGCAAACATGTTCAGCATATCAAGATCTACCTACCCTGCAATTTTGAAGTAAATCTGAGTTCCCATTTTGGAGTTATTGCCCTTTTTTCATCAAATTTTTTAATTTTTAATACTTTTCGTCCTTTATTTCAAAAACTATAAGAGATGGATGTCAAGTTTAAACTGCAAAAATGTTCAGCATGTCAAGATCTACAAAGAAGTTTCACAGGTGAAAATGTCCAACAACTATGTGAAGAGTTATTTCTCTTGAAATGCATTTTTTTGGTTGACTTTCACTGATTTTGGTTACTCAAATAATCAAAGGGAAACAACTCTATTACAAAATGTGAAGTAGCAAAAACTAAATTTTGAGACTCATTGATATTTATGGTTTTTATAGCAATGTTGATAACATACATTAAAGGGGAACCCCTGCCAAAATTATTTTGGAGACGGGGGTCTGCAATGACGAGGGCTACATTTGTTATTTTTTATCAAGTTTTATTGACTGATGTTGTTATACCCAGGTGAGCTATACAGGCTCCTGGGAGCCTCTAGTTAGACACCTTGCTGACGTATGGTTTAATTTGCCCTTTTCTGATACCATGCTGACGTATAGTTTAATTTGCCCCTTTTTGACACTATGCTGACGTATGGTTTAATTTGCCCATTTTTTTACACCATGCTGACCTATGGTTTAATTTGCCACTTTCGGACACCATGCTGACATATGGTTTAATTTGTCACTGTTTGACACCATGCTGATATATGGTTTAATTTGCCACTTTTTGACACTATGCTAACGTATGGTTTAATTTGCCTCTTTTTCACACCATGCTGACGTATGGTTTGATTTGCCTCTTTTTGACACCATGCTGACATATGGTTAATTGTGCCTTTATATTTCATTTAACACCATGCTGATGTATGGTTGAATTATCTGTCATTTAACACCATGCTTACACATAGTTTATTTTTGATACCATACTTACGTATGGTCTAATTTGCTTTATATTTGACACCATGCTTACGTATGGTCTAATTTGCTTTATATTTGACACCATGCTTACATATGGTCTAATTTGCTTTATGTTTAACACCATGCTTACGTATGGTCGATTTGTAATTTATTTATTCACCATGCTTACATACTTGAACATGTATGATCAATTGCTTTTGTCTTTTATTTATTATTATTATTATTATTATATGTAAACCTTTGTTTATATGAGTTAGTATTACATTTTTTTTTGGAATGAGCTAAGATTTAAAAAAGTAGATATATGGTAATGAGTTGTTTAACATTATTCCAGGTTTTTCTTTACATTTAAAATTTTGCTGAAAGTTTTCTTTTTTGTAATTGTTTATTTTAAAATATGTTGATTGATTGGTGTTTAACGTCCAGCGAGCAATTTTTCAGCTATATTTAGGGCGAGAACATTTAAAAATTTAAATGCCACGGGACTCGAAACAAGGAAAGGTGATGGGTAGGGACGGATAATTTAGCCAGTGCAACAGGTCTCCTATGGACCACTCCTCATGAGCATAATGCTCATAATGAGCTGTTACACTGGGTTCTTTAACGTGCGAAGAGGGTGGCAATCTCTCAACACGGGACCTCAGTTTTATTTACGTCTCATCCAAAGGATGGTTTAAAATAGGAAAGTGTTCTAATATACATTAAACCTAACTTGATTGAGATTCATTTGAAAACTACTTTACCAAATTAAACCAAACTAGACTGGAATTAATTAAGATATACAGTTTTGTGTAACATTTTTTCCTGTGGCATACCTATTAACATAGGGCTCAACTCTTGTGGTTTTCTTGCTGTGACACACCTATTGACATAGGGCTCAACTCTTGTGGTTTTCTTGTTGTGGCACACCTATTGACATAGGGCTCAGGCCTTGTGGTTTTCTTGCAGTGGCATACCTATTGACATAGGGCTCAACTCTTGTGGTTTTCTTGTGGCATACCTATTGACAGGGCTCAACTCTTGTGGTTTTCTTGCTGTGGCACACCTATTGACATAGGGCTCAACTCTTGCAGTTTTCTTGCTGTGGCACACCTATTCACATAGGGCTCAACTCTTGTGGTTTTCTTGTTGTGGCATACCTATTGACAGGCCTCTACTCTTGTGGTTTTCTTGCTGTGGCACACCTATTGACATAGGGCTCAACTTTTGTGGTTTTCTTGTTGTGGCATACCTATTGACAGGGCTCAACTCTTGTGGTTTTCTTGCTGTGGCACACCTATTGACATAGGGCTCAACTCTTGCGGTTTTCTTGCTGTGGCACACCTATTGACATAGGGCTCAACTCTTGTGGTTTTCTTGTTGTGGCATACCTATTGTCAGGCCTCTACTCTTGTGGTTTTCTTGTTGTGGCATACCTATTGACATAGGGCTCAACTCTTGTGGTTTTCTTGTTGTGGCATACCTATTGACATAGGGCTCAACTCTTGTGGTTTTCTTGCTGTGGCACACCTATTGACATAGAGCTCAACTCTTGTGGTTTTCTTGCTTTTCTGTTGTTATTATTTGGTTTGTACTTTTGATGTTTTGAAAATTAAACTAAATCAAACTAAACTAAACTAAATTTATTGTAGAAAATTGTATACATATTTTATTATCCCCTCGCCAACGAAGTTGCGGAGGGATATAGTAACGCTACAGTCCTTCCGTAACATCCTTGTGAACACTCTAGAATCAACATCCTTCAATGGATATTGACCAAACTTGGTAGATACTTAGTCCTTAAGAGAATCAGGAACCCTATTGATTTTCAAGGTCATAGGTCACGGGTCAATTTTTTACTGCGTAACATCATTGTGAACACTCTAGACTCAACATCCATCCTTCAATGGATTTTGACCAAACTTGGTACATATTTAGTCCTTAGGAGAATCTGGAACCCTATTGATTTTCAAGGTCATAAATTAAAGGTCAAGGTCACAGGGTCTAATTTTTACCCTGTAACATCCTTGTGAACACTCTAGAATCAACATCTTTCAATGGATTTTGACCAAACTTGGTACATACTTAGTCCTTAGGAGAGTGGAACCCTATTGATTTTCAAGGTCAAAGGTCAACATCACAGGGTTTAATTTTTACCCTGTAACATCCTTGTGAACACTCTAGAATCAACATCCTTCAATGGATTTTGACCAAACCTGGTACATACTTAGTCCTTAAAAGAATCTGGAACCCTATTGATTTTCAAGGTCATAGTTTAAAAGTCAAGGTCACAGGGTCTAATTTTGACCCTGTAACATCATTGTGAACACTCTAGAATCAACATCCTTCAATGAATATTGACCAAACTTGGTAGATACTTAGTCCTTAAGAGAATCAGGAACCCTATTGATTTTCAAGGTCATAGGTCACGGGTCAATTTTTTACTGCGTAACATCATTGTGAACACTCTAGAATCAACATCCTTCAATGGATTTTGACTAAACTTGGTACATATTTAGTCGTTAGGAGAGCCTGGAACCCTATCGATTTTCAAGGTCATAAATTAAAGGTCAAGGTTACAGGGTCTAATTTTTACCCTGTAACATCCTTGTGAACACTCTAGAATCAACATCTTTCAATGGATTTTGACCAAACTTGGTACATACTTAGTCCTTAGGAGAGTCTGGAACCCTATTGATTTTCAAGGTCATAGTTTAAAAGTCAAGGTCACAGGGTCTAATTTTGACCCTGTAACATCATTGTGAACACTCTAGAATCAACATTTTTCAATGGATTTTGACCAAACTTGGTACATGTTTGTCCTTAAGAGAGTCTGGAACCCTATTGATTTTCAAGGTCACAGGGTCTAATTTTGACCCTGTAACATCCTTGTGAACACTCTAGAATCAACATCCGTCAATGGATTTTGACCAAACTTGGTACATACTTAGTCCTTAAGAGAATCTGGAACCCTATTGATTTTCAAGGACAAAGGTCACGGTCACCGGGTTAAATTTTTAGGCGAGAGGGATACACCATGCTTCGCGTTGCCCTTGTTTTCAATAAGATGTAAGTGATTTAAACTGGAAATATTATTTGGTTGTTTTTTTTTTCAGATTGTAAAACTGTTGTGCCAGTGGATGTTATATTTGTAATTGATGAATCTGGCAGTGTAGGAGAAGATCTCTTCAAGGACTCAATGAATGCTTTAGCAAATTCTATAGACAAGTTGGCCATTGGAGAAAATTTAGTTCGTGTTGGTGTAAGTTTGTTTGCAGGAAAAGGAACATCTAGACCTCTGTTACAACTTAACAGCCAGTATGACAAAGAAGCTATTAAACAAAATTTCAGTTCAGCGGTTTATCAGAAAGGAACATATACTGATATTGGAGATGCATTCCGTTATGTCTGTACAGAAATGTTTAAAAAAGAAAACGGTAATCGTTCAGATGCCCAGGACTATGTAATTCTAGTTACTGATGGGAAGTCTAATTCTGGTCCTGATCCTGTGATCGTTCAAGCAGAAAATTGTAAGAGGTCAGGAGTACGAATAGCAACTGTCGGAGTAGGTGGGGATACAGATGAAGACTTACTGAAGAAAATTGCTTTCTCCTTGCCTAAGTATTACTTGTTGACAGTATATGATAAACTACATGAAACTTTATCAAATCTTGTCATAGAAACACTGGATTGTAGCTCTGGTATGTACAACCTTTATTAAAATATGCATATGTCATTGTATTTTTATACGCCCGTCTTGAGACGGGCCGTATTATGTGATTGGGTATGGCGTGCGGCGAGCGTGCGGGGGTCTTCACAGGTTTCCGCACAATAACTTTAGTTCTGTATGTCTGATCATTACCAAACTTGGCCACATGATTCCCATGTGGAAGGGGAAGAACCCTATTTATTTTGGGGTCATTAGGTCAAAGGTCAAGGTCACTGTTGCTATAAATAGAATTTCTGACAACAGGATCATTTCTGCACGATAAATTTATTTCTGTATATTGGATCTTGTCCAAACTTGGCCACATGATTCCCCTGTGGAAGGGGAAAAACCCTATTTATATAGACGGGCATATTTTGTGATGCACACATTTCTTGTTAAAGTTTATATTTGCATTGAAGCTACTATAGAAATACTGAACCATACCGATTCTGAATTGCTCCCTTTTTGTTGTACTTAAATTATTGATTTGGAATAAATTATGTTTAATTTGTTGTAAGAAAAAATCAAGGAAATCCTGACAAAGTTATATGTGGTATCAAGTAAACAATTTGCCCCAGCAACTTAATTTTCTAGATATATTGTCTATCTTAAGGATATTGTCTATGCCAGGCAAGTCAAATTTACAATACTATTACTGGTGAATTCCTCATTTTTATCAAGCGAGGAAGTACAAGATAATTTTGAAAAGCAAAATATGACAAGTGATTAGCTGTCAGTGGTGTGTGGTGACACAGGTCTAGACCCAACTGTGGTCTTGTTTTCTGTATGAAAATAAATACATGTAGTTTTATTGTTTACTATGACAATCTATCCATTAGTGTGTTGAACACTTTGATTTTTCAGAGTGGACATTAACATTTGATTATAACAAGTTTTTTGATATGGATGCCATCAAAGCAAGGATTGAAAAGGAAGCAAAGAAAAAGCTAGAAGAAGCAAAGAATAAATTAAAAGAAGAATTGTTAAAAGCACTTGGTCTTCCAAAGGTATTAACATTAATAAAGTAAATAAGCTTTTAACATACATTCAAAGCTCAACTGGTTTTCTGTTATCTTCAGTTTGTATTTGTCTTTATTATTCTGTATGCACTCTTGCTTATTTGGAGAAGAGTTTGAAGATACCAAAGGGGTAATCAGAATCTGTAAATTGAAGAACAGACAACACAATGGCCAAAAAAATAAGGACTTTACAATGTTTGTGTTTTTTATTTTATTTTTTTCTCAACTGCAAAATACATCAATACAGAATATAGTACAATAATATAATAACATATAATATAAAACATCATGCAATCTATATAGTAAAGTACAATTAAATCTTCTTACAATCTTTTCCAATATGTATATAATAATATGTATATTGCAGTGGAGGTTTTTTTTTAAATTTTTAGAATATAAAAGATGAGAAAAGAGGTATTTCGCAGAGTTTGAAATTGTTTACTATTGATATATGTGATAAATATTTTTTTTATTATATAATTAGGAGAAAAAGTAGATAAGAATTTTAGTGTATTTAAAAAAAAAAGAAAAAAAAAAAGAAGACTTTGAGAAGATGAGATTGTACAATTATATTGGCATTTATATGTAAAACTTTTATGGTCTGGCCTGGTGCAAACAATCAATTGGACTATAACACTGTACCAGATATACAAAAGTATTATTTGGATGGATCAAATACTTATATATATAACGTTTGTGTTTTAATTGCCATTTGGAAGGCCAAGAAATGGTCAATTTCTAAATATTTTCTCCTCTGACACCGCTTGGCCAAATGATACGAAACTTGGTAGGAAGCATCTTTTGAAGATCCTCTATAAAGATTGCTCATTTCATTATGATCCGTTACCAAACATTACCGCCACAGATAATTTTTGTTTCTGAATGGTCGATTTCTAAAACATCTTCTCCTCTGAAACAGCTTGGCCAACTAAGCCGAAACTTGGTTGACCAAATACATGTAAACTTGGTAGGAAGCATCTATGGAAGATCCTCTATAAATATTGCTCATTTCGTCCCGATCCGTTAGCAAACATGGCCACCACAGCCAATTCTTGTTTCTGATTGGTCTATTTCTAAAAATCTTCTCTGAAACTGCTTGGCCAAATAAACCAAGACTTGGTAAAAAGCATTTATGGAAGGTCCTCTATAAAAGATTGCTCGTTTCGTCCTGATCCATTAACAAAAATGGCTGCAATGGACAATTCTTGTTTCTGGTTGGTTGATTTCTAAAAAATCTTCTCCTCTGAAACTGCTTGCCAAATGAACCGAAACTTGGTAGGAATCATCTATGAGAAGTCTTCTATAAAAATTACTAATTTAGTCCCGATCAGTAAACATGCCCACTATAGGCAATTCTTGATACTGGTTGGTCGATTTCTAAAAAATCTTCTCCTCTGAAACCGAGTAGCCAAATGAACCAAAATTTGGTAGAAAGCATCTATAGAAGGTTCTGTATAAAGTTTCCTCTAGGCAGAATAAAAGTTGAATGACACAGGCTCAGCCCACTGAGCCTCTATTTGATGGTATCCTCTATCACATCTGTGCTTGTACTGTTACCATTTCTTTCTATCCCTCTACATGCATCCAGTACCAAAAAGGAATATCTTGGACAGTCATAGTATATAGCAAAACATTATCAAGTCAATGCAGTATGACTGCTCGAATAGAACCTGTGCAGGATGAACAAAATTATAGCACTCGGTTATAAAATAAATATTGAAAAGTACTGTCACTTGATTAGCTTGTGAAGTTTTTCAATATCTACCAGAGGTAATTAAAACTTTTGTTCATGACAAAACTGTAGAATTGGTTGAACAATTGTAAATTGATCAGTATAAACTTTCCTATTGGCTGCCCAATCTGGTAAACTGGTTAGACATTGGGTCTTCATGAAGGTGTATGGTGTTAGTGGAAGCACAGTTATAACATTCTTCCCTGAAACCACAGAATCATTAATAAGAAAACTTGGCTAGAATGTTCGTTAGATGGCCCTATGGAAAATGTGGGTTTTTTTTCTGTCAAAAATTCTAGATGGCCATCACTACAGCACCTATTGAATTTAGGACTGTGTCAAACTTTAGATAGAAGGCTTTTTCTCAGAAACTACGAGCTTAATTGAACACAAACTGGTTAGTGGACAGTCCCTTCAAAAGTTAACATTTCAAGTATATATTGTGATAGGACCCTATAGGGAAAATATTTTAGAAACCTCTGAAGATACTGCACTGTTTGAAAGAATACCTGAATTGGCTGAATTGTTTCTTGTATCACGCCTGGTAAACCAGATGGTCTCAACCTATGACAGAAGGTCTCAACTTATCATAATTACGGGCAGTGTTTTGTTATTAGCCTCTATCGTTTCCATTCTTGTAGTAAGATCGAACCTGTCAATAAAATTCGATCACCCGACCATGTCATTGTCATGGAACCTTTTTGTCATGCAAGGAAATAGCTGAAATTGCACGATGAAATACACAAAATGAACTCGTTGCTGCACAGGAGAAAAGTGATTTCTCCTTCAATTTTAACTGTTTTTCACAACAGAAAGTTTCATATCGGAAGAGAATAGTATTTTCTGATTTTTAAAACATGTCTCGAAATATCTAGAAATATGAGATAAAGCAACTTTCCGTGCACATGTTTGTAAATTTTCCTCCACAGATGGTCTCAACCGGAAGTTGCAGATATCTTTTTGCTTGCTCAACATTATGTTGAGACCATCTGGTTCACCAGGCGTGTTGTATTGTCGTGTACAAAATCTGTTTGTTTTTGTAAAACATACTCTTAAAATATAATTATTAATGCAATTCTAGTCGGAAAAATACATGTAGTAGTTCTAGTCATAGATCATCAATCATCAGTCAATGTTGGTTTAATGATCGTCAATCCTGGGAATTTGACTGCATGATTCCCACCACCAGTATTTAATGATCGTCAATCCTGGGAATTTGACTGCATGATTCCCACCACCAGTATTTAATGATCACCAATCCTGGGAATTTGACTGCATGATTCCCACCACCAGTAATTAATGATTGTCAATCCTGGGAATTTGACTGCATGATTCCCACCACCAGTATTTAATGATCGTCAATCCTAGGAATTTGACTGCATGATTCCCACCACCACTATTTAATGATCGTCAATCCTGGGAATTTGACTGCATGATTCCCACCACCAGTATTTAATAATTGTCAATCCTGAGAATTTGACTGCATGATTCCCACCACCAGTATTTAATGATCGTCAATCCTGGGAATTTGACTGCATGATTCCCACCACCAGTATTTAATGATCGTCAATCCTGGGAATTTGACTGCATGATTCTCACCACCAGTATTTAATGATCGTCCATCCTGGGAATTTGACTGCATGATTCCCACCACCAGTATTTAATGATCGGCAATCCTGGGAATTTGACTGCATGATTACCACCACCAGTATTTAATGATCGTCAATCCTGGGAATTTGACTGCATGATTCCCACCACCAGTATTTAATGATCGGCAATCCTGGGAATTTGACTGCATTATTCCCACCACCAGTATTTAATGATCGGCAATCCTGGGAATTTGACTGCATGATTACCACCACCAGTATTTAATGATCGGCAATCCTGGGAATTTGACCGCATGATTCACACCACCAGTATTTAATGATCGTCAATCCTGGGAATTTGACTGCATGATTCCCACCACCAGTATTTAATGATCGGCAATCCTGGGAATTTGACTGCATGATTCCCACCACCAGTATTTAATGATCACGGATCCTGGAAATTTGACTGCATGATTCCCACCACCAGTATTTAATGATCACGGATCCTGGGAATTTGACTGCATGATTCCCATCACCAGTATTTAATTATTGTCAATCCTTGGAATTTGACTGCATGATTCCCACCACCAGTATTTAATGATCGTCAATCCTGGGAATTTGACTTATTTAATGATCTTCAATCCTGGGAATTTGACTGCATGATTCCCACCACCAGTATTTAATGATCGTCAATCCTGGAAATTTGACTGCATGATTCCCACCATCAGTATTTAATGATTGTCAATCCTGGGAATTTGACTGCATGATTCCCACCACCAGTATTTAATGATCATCAATCCTGGGAATTTGACTGCATGATTCCCATCACCAGTATTTAATGATTGTCAATCCTGAGAATTTGACTGCATGATTCCCACCACCAGTATTTAATGATCATGGATCCTGGGAATTTGACTGCATGATTCCCACAACCAGTATTTAATGATCATGGATCCTAGGAATTTGACTGTATGATTCCCACCACCAGTATTGAATTATCGTCAATCCTGGGAATTTATCTGCACGATTCCCACCACCAGTATCAAGTACACTTCAGATTCTAGTGGTGACAGGCATTTATTGTAAAGGTAGATGTAAATTCAACTACATTATGATCACAACCACAGTATAGCTCTTGTAGAAAACTACACAGAAGTTTGTACAGAGAGATAGACATCAAGGGTGTTCATTGTGTTAGTAATATTCTTTTTTGTTTTTAATTTAGGACCTTTTGCAATCAACAGGACCATGTGTAAGACCTAACAAAATGAAACCATTAACACTAAAACAAGAGTTACAGGACAGAGGTCTTAGTATTGATGGTTCTCAAGCAGATCTGGTGTCTAGGTTACAAATGGATAATAGAAGTATGTATGGTCAATTCATATTTGATTTCTCCTATTTCTTTAATGAGATTGGAAAAAAAATAATATTTTTCTTATTCCATGGTGCACCTTGAAAAATAAATGTAGGGTTATTGAACTCAGAATAATGTGTTCAAAATATGTGAATAAAGTAAATAGGAAACAACAGAAGGAATTATGGAAGGAGACTTTGGGGAAATTGTTATGATTTTATATATTTGTTTAAATAGTCTTCAATCATTGATGTGAACACTATTTTTATCTTGCTCCCTGGTTTTAGTGGAGCATATAATTGGTGCCTCCATCTCTCTGACTGCTCGTCCTTCCACATGACCACAAACATATTGTTTCTGTACACAACTAAACCTGACTAGAAGTCAACTATTGTTCTTTTTGTAGAACTCAACATAACAGAGATTGACAATGGATGGCATTGCATGTAGGATTGCAAAGTATACATATTTAGACCGGCTTTTTATTTGTGTTAGAATAAAAAAAAACAGTAAGTAAATGAAAATTTGAATATTTTATTACAATTCTGTTTATAGGATGTGAAATGTTTAATACCACACTGTACTTACCAGAAATCACTGTTCCATGGCTGAAAGACCACCTGTATTACTCCATAACCTCTGATTGTTTACGATTGGATGCCTGTATTGACGTATCTTTTCAACTTGGTGATTTTGAATATTCTAAAGCTTTCAATGCATTCATTGAATTGGATTTCTGCAAATATGTGTTGACCTATGGATTTGAAGGAAGAACTAATTCTCTCATTCTCATCAGCTATAAATGGGGTAAGTTTTTATGAATCATAGATTCTAATATTAAAAAGCATTAAATCAACTGAATAATGTGAAGAAAATTTTCTTATATGGAAACATAACAACAGTAAGGATTTTTCTGAAATTTTAAGAAAATGGTAGATATAGTTAATTGTTATAGAAAAGAATTATAGTATAACTACTCCTGCATTCCAAATATTGAAAATAAATCACGAGTAGCTGTACAACCCAGTAAGTAACAAATACCTATTGACACTTGAGTGAATTACCATCTCACGATTACGAGCGATTTATTTTTGATATTCGAAATGCAAGAGTAGTTAAACTGTTTATTACATAGATTTTACTCATTTATTTGCAATTATATGACATTTAAAAGGGAAGGGGGAAACAATATAGAATATGGTGTTGAAGTTATATTTTAGACAATGAAGAGTTAAGGGGACAGACACTCTAGAATATGGTGACAAGTTTATATTAGAACACTATAAAGGGAGGGCAATCTAGACTATGTTTACAAGGTCATTTTTATATGCCCGTCTCGAGACGGGCCGTATTATGTGATTGGGTATGGTGGGCGGGCGGGCAGGTCTCCGCACAGTAACTTTAGTTTTGTATATTGGATCTTTACCAAACTCGGCCACATGATTTCCCTGTGGAAGGGGAAGAACCCTATTTATTTTGGGGTTATTAGGTCAAAGGTCAAGATCACCATTACTATAAATAGAATTTTTGACAACAGGGTCGTTTCCGCACGATAACTTTAGTTCTGTATATTGGATCTTTACCAAACTTGGCCACACAATTTCCCTGTCGAAGGGGAAGAACCCTATTTATTTTGGGGTCATTAGGTCAAAGGTCAAGGTCACTGTTACTATAAATAGAATTTATGACAACAGGGTCGTTTCCGCATGATAGCTTTAGTTCTGTATATTGGATCTTTACCAAACTTGACCACATGATTCTCTTGTGGAAGGGGAACAACTCTATATATTTTGGGGTCATTACAGGGTTCCCACACATCCGGGAAAACTGGAAAAATCCTTGAATTTTATTGAGGTGCTCCCGGCCGGGAAATGACCGGGAAAACACGTAAAATTGAAAAAATCTGGGAGAAATCATTGAAATTCTAACTACCGAAAGTTTATCACAAATTGAATTACTTCCCTTTCTCCGTAATCATTTCATCCCTTTGAGTTTCATACCCTTCAGTTTCGTACCCTTATAATGATTGGGTACCCGTGTAATGCTACAATTGTGGGACGAGTCGAAAAGGACGACTTGACAAGTAAAATCATAATCTCGATTACGCTTGCTGGCTCACTCAAATTGGTCTCAGGAAGTTTTTCCCAAAATCACTCACACTGAATACAAATGTATTTAAAGAAGAAGAGATTTTGCAAAACATCAGGTGTTTATTGTAAAAAAGAACTTTAACACAGGAGAAACAATTTACTGAAGATGTTACAAGTGAATGTTGTAACGAATTTGCCAAAGCTCAGATCCTGGAGACATTAATGATTGAAAAGGCATTTTAATTAAGTCCTGAACACACTTAGTATAATTAGAGGAAATCCAAACCTGAAAAAATTCTACTTTACCCCAAGGTGGATTCACCATTTGTGTGACTGGATTGATATTTTTGAAGAGTACAACCCCAAACTGGAATATCATCTCCCTTTACTCCTTATACATGTAATATTTTTATTGACTTTGATGGTTAGAATTTGGTTTCTCATCTAATATGTGGATATGTTTTACATTTAGTATTATTTTATTTACCAATGAAAGTATTAGGAGTGTACTTTTTTGCATTATCAGATTTGCAAATTGCTTGAAGAATATTCCAGATAAAATAAGTCTCCTGATGTCAGAACTCCTTGGATATGAAAGAATACTCTTTGGGGGTCAAAACTGCATTTCATCCCATACATAAATATTGAATCATATTAATTTAACTCCATTAATATTATTCTGCCTCCAGGAGAAACTTAATGTATATATTTAAATACAATGTCTTTCTTTTACATGATTTTTTTGTTAGATCCTTAGTTTAAACTGGTGATCAAAGTGTTATTTTTTGTTGTTATTTTGTTAATGATTTTATACAAGTTGTATAATTAAAGAAAAAGATATATAAAAATCAAATAAATGTTTCAATTGTTGGACCAGGTTTGTTAGTTTTTACTGCCTCCTTTTAGATTAAGTTGTCTTAGAAACTTTGCAGAAATAATCCTTGAAAATGGCGGCAGATCCTGAAAAAAACCTTGAATTTTGTGTCATGAAAAGGTCAAAGGTAAAGGTCACTATAAATAGAATTTTTGACAACAGGATCGTTTGCACTCGATAACTTTAGTTCTGTATATTGGATCTTTACCAAACTTGGCCACATGATTCCCCTGTGGAAGGGGAAGAACCCTATTTTTTTGGGGGGTCTTTAGGTGAAAAGTCAAGGTCACTGTGACTATAAATATAATTTCTGACAACAGGATCATTTCCGCACAATAAATTTAGTTTTGTATATTGGATCTTGACCAAACTTGGCCACATGATTCCCCTGTGGAAGGAAAAAACCCTATTTATATAGAAAGACGTATTTTGTGATGCACACATTTCTTGTTTAACACTATTGCAGGGGGACAATTTAAACTATGATTCAATAGTAAATTTTAAGCACTAAAGGGAAGGATGACAATCAGCTATGAATTTCTTTCTTTTTAAGGTAAACTAGAGACACTTGCCATTACTAGTGATGTTAAACTTTTGTAAGTAATATTTCAGATAATATGTAAAATAAGATATTTTTTGGAATCTCCATTTATTTTGTGTATCTAGCTTTATGCAGTAAGCTTTACCATCACTTGACTGCCTGTTCATTAATCTCAAGTTATAGCCAAACTTGATTATAGCTTCAACTCAGATGGGAAGAGTTATACAATTAAAAAAAACCCAGGATATCTAATTGGTGTGCATGACACATTTCTGGAATAACCTTCATTGGTTATGTTCAATGTTGAAAGATTGGAATACCAAATGATTTTATTAGATTTGCACCAACTACAACACAGATAGTATGTATCAAGTATTTTTATGTAATTGATTCAATATAAATATGTGAGTTCCAATCAGTATTGGTGGATTGTTTTCAGAAAAAATCCTACTATCATCAGAAATTTTCCCGCTTTTGTCTTTAAAATCACCACTTTTAATTTGTTCAAAAAGTACTATAATACTCATTTGCAAAGCAAAACCTTCTATATACTGAATATTTTATCCCTGTTTGTTATAAAAATAACAAAAAGAAACAAATTTAGGCATTACCTTACAAGTTATTAACTTTTTGGAACACCATACTAGATCATTCCCTTTTTACCTCTCCTTATTTGGAAAGTTGGCACGATGCCAACTTGTATGCTTTAATGATTAAATTGACTTTAAAAGGTTGTTAAGATGTCACAGTTGCCTCTAAAACATAAAAACTACATTATTTGTCTCTTCAATTGACAATACGGTGGTATTCAAAGAGAGCAATTTTACATTGGAATATGCTTTCTCTGGTGATTGAATTTCTTCTAAAAATAGAAATGGCTATTTCTAAAAATAGAACGACCCATTTGCACTTTTGATGTTATTTATGGAGTCACTACATGTTACCCTTCAGGACACATGATATAAAACAGATTTTCGAACCTTGCTTCTGGACGAAATTCTAAATTTTGCATGGTTTTCTCATAGACAAGGTCTTAAAAGTCTTTGGGAGCAGGAAAGCCAAAGAGCCTCAACAGGATAGCCAGAATCTTCAAATGATATTTTTGTTCATGTATCACAAATAGACATGATGGATGTCAGTGATTACTCTAATTTACAAGTATTGATATAAACTCAATCAATATGTCGGTGCACTAATACATGCTGGCTGGTCATATCATGCATACATATGCCATTCATAAAACTTTTGACATCATTTGCTATCATAATACACCAGGTGTCAGTTACAGGCATTGTTTATTGCGAGTTCATGTTAGAAAAATAAATTTACCTTGAGGAGCACCAACAGATACACAGGAAAGGTTTGATTTCCCTAACAGTTACATGCATCATTTATACCTTATGGTAATATGTTCATCAAGTGCAGGCTCCATTACGGACAACAGCTATTTGAGTTGTGGACATCTTTCTAACAAATAAAATTACGATTACCCGATTTTTTCCATGAAATAGGTTCCTGAACTGGATTTGTATTCCGGTACTTAGTCTTTAAGGTAGTCCTAATTTTTCGTTATTATTACCCAATCCAGGTAAATCCGGGTAATCGTAGCCAGTGCCTTTCTTAATAGTAATACACTTTCCTTGGGCTACTTTAATAATGTGTCATGAGACCACCTCATGTGACTTTCATTTCAAAACATGTCTTAATTTAGTTTAATTGATAAAAAAATGTTTTTCAAAATCAGTCTCCACCATTTTTGGTATGTCAGCAACTGCAGTTACAGTGATCCGCTTTACCCCAATGTTGATGGGAAAAAAATGTTAAATCTGGAATCAATAATTCTTCTCAATGCATACCAAACACAAGTAATGTGTAATACAAATATGTAATATCATCTTGTATAGCGGGTGAGATGCAGACTTGTAACAGCCTCTTATTTTGTTTAATACATGTTATGAAGGATCATATATATTTTTCAGATTTTCAATTGACAAAGATGACGACAAGAAAGTATTTAAATTGGATTTTGGTTTGAAATTATGTTTTGATAACGATTGTATGATTGACAAAATGTTTCTAGAAGATTACGAAATACCTATCCCTATATGTAACGAGAATTTCACTTTCTCAGGTAAGTATTTCCTTAGATTACTATTGTTAATGATCTGTTTTTTTTTAAATATAAAAAAGTATGTTGAATGGTCCTCAACATAAATTGTGATTTTCATAATATTTGGAAATTGAACATGGTTGCTACACCAAATATGCTGTCTGATTTGCTGAAATTTAATAAATATTTTTCACAGAAATTTATTGTGTGATGGCATTGTTATATGGTGGTAGGATTGTAACTTGTATGACCGTCTAAGCAATTAATGTTTTTTTTCGATAGGAAATCCAATATGGCTGGTGCAACAGGTCATATATTTAGCATAGGACTCTATGGGGAAAATGTTTTAAAATTATTTCCCCCTGAAATCTCTGAACTGTGACTTCACAATAAATTAAACAATTCTACATATCCTTTGTTGTGTGTCACTGTCTGTCATCAAATCTTGTTTGTTTTAAGTATAAAGCAGTTAAAAATTAATATGAATGGTCAGTTGATAGTCCTTTCTACAGTTTACGTTTTTAGTATAGATCTGAAATCCAAGATGGATGTCACAGCAGGTCATAGTTCAGTGTAAAAAATTATTCTGATCTGAATCTGCTGAACTATTAGTTTTGTAGAAAAGCCTGTTTCGGAAATCCATGATGCTACTACCACTACCAGTACAGGATATAGGTTAAGATAGACCCTTTGTAAAAATCAATATGAAATAACTAGACTTTTGACTGAACACAAACTATGCATGAATGACCATTGGATGCTCCCTTCCAAATTCTCAATTTTTGTTTAAGTCGCAAAATAAAGACAGCCACCACCACAGGACATTGTTGAACATAGAACCCTTTAGGAATATGAATAAAAAGCTTTTTATCAGAAACTACTAACTTTGATTTAACACAAACTGTACTTAAATAAAAAGTTGAACAATACAGGCTGAGATGAGCTTCTAGTTTATAATTTATATGTACTGGTATTTTTTTATTTTAGGAGAGTCTATTGTTGAAATGGTAAAAGCAATTGGTGGAAAAATGACTGAGGATGCTTTTGATCTTGTACTTAGATACCTGGGGCTTGATGTGAGTTTTATTAAGTATAAATACAGATTGAAGGATATGGAAACAAGTTAGTAATGGCTTATACTTCTACTTCAGTGGTGATAGGCACAAATACTAATACTAATCTGTCTCCTTGTATGTTTATAAAAAGCTGTATCATTCCATATATACTTGCTGCATGTAATTGCATTACATGAATACTTAATTATAGATTTATAAATGAATATGAAAACTGACGAAAAAAATGCATTGAAATGAAAAATTATCAAAACTAAATACATATTTACATTCGCTTTTTAGAATAAATTTCTCACGTTATGAGTTATAAATTATCACTGAGGATCTCACTGTGACTGTGAGGTGGAAAATAGCTACTGCTCTTAACTTTTGATGTTGATCTGAGATGAGTATCAGATTCATTTTCTGTCAGGTTTTTGCACATCGAAATTATTTATAAATAAATTTAAAGAAATATGCCAGTAGTTATGCTTGTTTGTACTTTTATTTTTTTTAATTTTGCTTGCTGTATATACTTTGAACTTAAAATGCTTCATTGTCACAAAATTGGCAGGTTCAAATTATTATTATTTTTATTCTGATCAAATTATTCCATGTAGTCTTTCGTTCAATAATAAACAACATATACTTGCAGAAACATTTCAAGTCTGGTTCTTGTGATGTTCCAGAAGGACCAAAAGGTATGAATTACAGAATTACCTAACATGTATATTTTTGCTCACCTGAACCAAAGATCTGAACAAAATTAATCTTTCTTCTTATAATGAACTATTGCCATCACTAGACATCTGGCAACTGTCTTCAAACTTTCATATATTCAAAATCTTGCAAGCCATTTAAGTTGGCCTTAATCATCCTTAGGGTGTCTTCTTGTACAATTATGTCTAATGACCCTACCATCCAACCAATATGGCTGTAGTTGCTATAAATAGAACTTAGAGGTGGAGGGTGGGTAAAAATAGCCACATTTTCCCACCAAATGAGATTATATTTGACTATAGTTACATTTTAATGAGTAGTATGACATATGATATAGATTTTGTAGAAACATTGTGTTTTGTCGAATTTTGACAAAAATATGCAATTAGGCTGAATATGACAAACAAAACATTTGAACATTTACTCCTCTGAAAATGTCAATTGGCACAACTG
The DNA here is from genome assembly GCA_002080005.1 of Gigantidas platifrons. Classification (NCBI taxonomy): domain Eukaryota; kingdom Metazoa; phylum Mollusca; class Bivalvia; order Mytilida; family Modiolidae; genus Gigantidas; species Gigantidas platifrons. The sequence goes on from MJUT01002846.1 coordinate 24,858, forward strand.
AAAAGCACTGCTGACAGAAATGATTTGCCATGAAAAGACTTCAGATAATTGGATAGGAATAAAAAGGAGTGAAAACACTTCAAATAATTGAATAGGAATAAAAAGGAGTGGAAACACTGGTTTTTAAGTGGTTAATTTAATCACATTTACATCACTAGTATTTAGAAGCATGGCTTTATAAGATGTACAAGGCAAATTGTGTTTTATCTTTAAAGCTTGTCCTTTGATCTTTATAAGATGTACAAGGCAAATTATGTTTTATCTTTAAAGCTTGTCCTTTGATCTTTATAAGATGTACAAGGTAAATTGTGTTTTATCTTTAAAGCTTGTCCTTTGATCTTTATAAGATGTACAAGGTAAATTGTGTTTTATCTTTAAAGCTTGTCCTTTGATGATAAACCCACAGAAGTACTTACCATCTAGTGTGAGAACTATGGTGCAGTGTGAGATGACAGATAATTGTTTTGGTTTACACTGCTGTCTAGATTTGTCCTTCAAACTTCCACTTGGAGATAAAATAGTCACATACCATATACCTTTCTGGTTCAAATTTGAACCGTGTGAATTTGAACTGGATATAAGATTTGGTGGATACAGTCACCATGGATACATACTAAATTATGATTGGGGTAGGTAATAGATATGATCTTTGAGTTCATTTCTTGACTTTTGAGTCATAGATAAATTGATGGACATGTGATTAAAATTTNCAAACATATACTTGTATTGCATTTATCAATATTTTATGAGTACCAACAGTTTTTTCAACACCGTATCTGTTCACGTGACTACACATGCTACTCACAATGACCCGTGACCCAGATTAGCAGGGTTCAGGAATATTTTCTGTATATGGTATATAAATATAAAACTTCACGTCCATTTGAGTGTTAAAAGTCATTACTCTTTATCTTCATAAATGGCAATTTATCATGAAATATTTATGTGAAGTCTCAACTTTTGTGTGTCCTTCACTTGTCAAGTTACAGCATCAGTGGTGTAATTGTTAGGGTGCTTGCCATGGAGTACTGTAGATTGAGGATCAAGCCTCTGCCGGGTCAAAACAGAAAGTATAAAATTGATATTGGCTATAACAACTTCTCTGATAAGCACTCAGCAGTAAGGAGTAAGAGCAAAGATTGGTTGGCTTGGAATCAGAATAATGTGTCTACGTGTAGACTGTTGTTTCAAGTGAACTAGCAATATACAAGGAAAACAAAGTGTGTTGTTGTAGTACAAAGCAGACATCATCATCATCTCATCGAAATACATCTTGTGCTCACCATGATATAGCTGAATAAATTGCTCCCTTGGTACTATGCAACAATCACTCACTTATGCTGAAAGACAGGATGCTGGATGGTTGATTGATTGGTGTTTAACGTCAACTTTAGCTATATCATGGCTGGATGGCTGATACAATAAAAGTAATCACAAACATGATTATGCTATGGCATATGATATATGATATTCTTTCCTCATTTATCTTAATGCCAAACAAATTTGAATTATGGTACATGTAATGTATTTTAGGTGAAAAGAGTGTGATATCAATTGGTAATAGAGACCCAGCACCAGTTTCTATAGAGTGAGTACTTTGTATTCTGATGTTGTAACCAACACACAAGTAATAGTGTAATGTCTTAATTCTACTTTTTTCATTCATTGTTCTGAGCAGACAATAGTTTTACCTTTGCTTAAATAAGAAATTGTTTTACCTTAATATATTTCATCTTTTTTTGTTATGAAATTGACAGCTGTGAATCTCCTTACTATACTTGTAGTTGAGATTAGAGGGAGGGAGTGAGGGATAATTTAACACATTGAGTATTCAATTCCATCTGATTAAATCCTCCATTTCAGGAACTTAAAATATATAAAGAGACTATTTAAACCACTCACTCTGAAACAATAACGTTATGTTAAAGGTAACATTCTAACTTGAGTTTACATACAACCTGTAGGTATTCTATAGACAAGATGGAAGACGACCAAGGTTTTATAATAGATGCTTTAATCAAAATATGTTTACCTATTGGTGGTGATTTGTACTGTGTACCTGACAATGGAATCCACATTTTGAAACAACAATCACTACCTGTCTGTTCTGCAGACTTTTACAGTTGGATCAAAGGTAAAGCTAATTGATTGGTTATCAAGAGTCAATCATTTATGTAGTGCATTATTTATGGACTAACTTTGCAGGATGTCTCAGAACAATACTAACTTATATGGTTACATCACAATAGCTATGGACATTTATTGGTTATCTTAAAGTTTTTGTTAAATATAAATCAATACATTTTATTTCTAATTGATAAATGTTTGATAGGACATTTGTTTTTTGTTCTAATTTTTTATTTTAAAATAGAAAATTGTTATATAATACATACACAATAGATAAAAAGATGTAAAATAATATACATCAAAAGGCATTTTTTTTTCTAATATAAAAAAAAAGACCATGACATGGTGGAAATCCAGGCCCAGCTTTGGAACAAGCACAAACATGGGTCTGGGTTAAATTGCTTAATTGGATCCCAACCTTCCCTTTTTTAACAATGGATCTCCAATGTCAATACTGATTAAGAAAAGCATACTAATGCATGTACTGATATGTACTTAAAGCAAAGTTTTGATTTCAGTATAACCTTAGCATTTAGTTCTTGTGATAATTTTCAATATAATGGGACTGCATTTCTAATATACTGAACAATATAGCTGAAATATTGGTAACGTTGACATGAATCACAAATTAATCGAT
>MJUT01002846.1:42862-59501 GCA_002080005.1 Gigantidas platifrons
GTGTTGCCTAAGTTATTTATTGGATAATAGATCACATTTACTTGGAACTGTATTTATAACTGTGATATGTTGTGAAGTCTGTGTTTAAATGGTAATTTGCTGAACTTATAACAATGGGACCAAAACGTACACGAGGTCAGAGACATACTCCGTACGATCCAGAGCTTCTAGAGAATTGGACAATCAATAGACTACGTGATGAATTAAATAACAGGAACATTAGACCACCACAGAAAGCTAGAAGGATGTCTTTGGTTCGATTGTTGAGAAATTCTCGTAGTGTTGATGACGTAAACAACGGCCATGACAGCATGGACGATTTTCATGACACATCAGTAGCAAGTGCGCGATCCCATAATGCACCACAAAATGTAAACAATGGAGACCGTACAACTACCCTCATAGATTTGGTCTCTAAATTGTCCTCAAATGTACAGAACCTCCAACAGAATGTGATTTCGTTGAATAATAAATTTAATTCATTGTCAAACTCTAATTCCGTAACTAACAATGTCAATGCAAGTCGTAATGACAACTCATTACCCAGTCAGTCTGTTTTTACGACAATGTCCGCTACAATATCTCCTTCTAGTTCAACACAGAGCTTCACTATAGAGTCAGCCCTTCAGAACTTACAATCCTCGCCCATGATAAGGAGGAATTTGCCTACTGCTGCTGCAGGCAGTGAATCCCAGGCCCGTGAAATTACGGAAAGGAACACAAGGGGATACGTTCGTACTACCTATGGATATGCGGCAGAATCTTTGCCTTTAGTAGAGACAATTTCACCACAGTTACGACAGAATATTGCAGCAGGTAGGGATGTTAACCTGGCAACCCTTTTAATACCTTATTATACTGGTCCCTGTAGTGATAAGATTGAGGAGAATCAGAATCAAAAGGAGAGCATTCCTCAAATTGATAAGATAACATTTTTGGAATCCCCTGTTCTTAAAATAGATTCAGTAAGTGGAAATCTGTCAAAATGATAATCATAGACAGATACATTGTGTTGTATATAAACTATAATTTAATAAATTAAATTTCCTTCAAACAATGAACAATGCAGAAAGAGACATATCATGTAAATATAGACATCATTGTGATCCCAGTCTCAGAGAAATAAATGTAACTTTTGATTGAAAAGTACCACTTTAATCACAAGACACAGTACTCAGTAGAAAGATACACCATTAACAAAATATATATTAATGTCACTGATAGAATGGTAAGAGTGATGTCTATGATTCATTACTGTCTCTTTCTGTACTGTACCTTCCCCGATGTCTATATATATATATATATTTTTTTTTAAGACTAAGACTAAGAATTTTGACTTCACATTGAAGAGTTTGACTACTAAATGTGTAACCGATTCCGGACGGACGCGCATTGATTTTCCGGAAATTACGATTTTTTTTGACTCGGCGGCTTTTTTAAGGGTCGGTCGATGAAAGGGGAAACAAACTTAATTTTAATTTAGGCCCCATATATAGATGATTTCCTGCTGCAAATGAACCTAGTGCTTGCTCACCAGAAATATACTATATACTGACAAAGAAACCACTTTACACATAATAAAACAAAAGCAGAAAAATATTAATTTTATAGTAGTTATTATGTCTCCTCTTTGAACGAAGGGAGACATATTGTTTTAGTCTGATTTTTTCTTCCGCTTCTTCTTCTGCTTCCGTTTCTTCTGTGAAGCTTGTCCGGACCATAACTTTTTTGTCTTTCCAGATAGGTCAATTATATTTGGTATGTGGGTGCATGACCATACGGCGGTGTGTCACATACCATAATGACCTTCATGGTACCTTGACCTTTGACCTCAAGGTCAAATAATTGTTTTTTAAATAGTATTTTCTTGTCTGGGCCCCCTGGCCATAACATTTTTGTCTTTCGAGATAGGTCAATGATATTTGGTATGTGGGTGCATGACCATAAGGCGGTGTGTCATATACTGTAATAACCTTCGTGGGACCTTGACCTTTGACTTCAAGGTCAAATAATTGTTTTTTAAATAGTATCATTCAACTCATAATGTGTAACTTATTGTTGTACAGATGGCCATATTAAGGGAAGACATAAGTTTTAGGTATCTAAAACAGTTCTTCCTAGTTTTCAAATGTTTTTCAGATCTTCATAATTTAAACACAGATTTGGTGTACTTACCTGTAAATATAATAAACAATATCTTTATGATGTATCAATTTATCTTGCCATGTAGACTTCAGTATGTTCTTATTTCTCATTATAAATCAATTGGTTATTACATAAATTAATGTTGCTATTTATAGATTGTACAGCATTGTCACCTCCTGTTCTGACTGGTCCCTTGTCCTGTTATATACCAGATTATTGTACTGGATTTGATTGCTGCTATGACTTTGATTATCTGGACTTGCATCTGAACTTTTACCTGTATATTGACACCTGTAATTATGTCATTAAGGGTGGAATTGAAAAGTTCACATTTGAACATCAGATGTTTGATTACCAGTGGGGTAAGTAGAAATATATACTGTATATTAGGAGAATTTTTTTGTAGCACAATCAAAAAAGTGATGTCAAATAAATTGATGTGATTGTTGTTGTAATTGTGAGAAAAAAAAATTGGTGAAATATCAGTAAAATATAATTCGATTAAATTGCTCCTTTTAAGAGATTTTCATCTTTGTAGGAAAAGTAAAAACAAATAGATGGTGAAATATCTGTAAAATTTACAATATTTGTATTACACATGACTTATTCCTTTCTGTTTTCATACATAAAGTTTTTGTCTTGTTCACAATTTTGATGCACAGTTCACTAACATTCTGTTCTAGATGTTTTCATGTAATCCAATGGCAAATCAACATTAATAGAGGGTTAATTAAAGTGACAGAATTAAATTAATTAACAGGTACAGCATTTAAGATATAGATATTACTTATGTTTATCTATACATACAAGTTTGAATAGATGTTATTTCAGCAGGGTGTATTTTGATACTAGGCAGTATTTTCAACCGTCCATATTATTATTATGGTACATGGAAATTCAAGAATCCATTAGTATCTGAAATTGAGAATTTTTTTCTGTTGCCATTTTGACATTCTATTGTTTTCTCTTTCATTTAGGTGATGTAAAGGAGGAAAAACTGGTAGAGATACTAAGAATTAAGTAAGTACATTAAATTGTATTATTTTACGTCTTTTAATATTATATATTGAAGGGGGACATGTTGTTCTCTCCCCAAATGTGCACCAATACAATGAAGGAGCAGCATATCATATAGGCCCCTAAAACAGAATCACTAATTTATATGCAGTTTACAAAATGACCAGATACTCTTTTTCAGGACAAATTTCTAAATTGAAATTTATTTGTTTTATGAAACTTTAACATTCTTGTATACATTCATTATATACGAATGCAAATGTATGAATGAATTTCTGTATAAGTTTAGATGTTAAGACTCGATATTGTAAAATATCATTATTCTAGACAAAGATCATCAAAAATAAAGAATTATTTCATTAACTGGAAAAAATGTCTGAATTTTAAAGGTATTTTTGCAATTTAAAGGCGTGAAAAAGTTGAAAAACTGCATTAAAAAAAGAATTAAGATTTTTTTCAATTTCAATATGCAGTGTTGTAAGTATTTGCTGCCCTTGTAATAGTTGGTAAATTTGTACTCTATAGACATGAGTTGGTAGTAGACCAAATTGTCAGTAGCCCACATACTTATAGTCATTTTTCCCCTGATCACATTTAAATGCTATAGTCACAAACTTGAATTCATACTACCATGACCTCAAGTCGTGTTTTTTTCATTTCTAAGTATTTATTTGATAACAGATATAAGATAGACAGATTGAAAGAGGAGAAGAAACTGATAATTGATGCAGAGATAAAAATTTGTTTAGAGAAAGAAGTATGTGGCTCATCATTTAAAGTGTTTGATCGGCAGCTAATACCTCAGCCTCTCTGTGACATGGAAATGGGTGGACAACTTTTAGGTATTTAAAGTATATAGAAAGCTAGAAAAACACTTTAGAGTTATTGTCATATTCTGATTTTTTGGGTGCAAATTTGTTATTAGTGATCAGTCTGTCCGTCCGTCCGTGCGTCCGCAACAAATCGTGTTCAGGCTGTAGGTTTTTTTCGTTCAAGACAGGATTTGCATATTTGGCATGTAGGTAGACCACCTCCAGACGATGTGTCGCGTACCATTATTGGTGACATTTGACCTTGAACTTTGACCTCAAGGTCAAACTGGTCCGTGCGTCCATAACAAATCGTGTCCGGGCTATAACTTTTTTGTCGTTCAAGACAAACTTTGCATATTTAGCATGTAGGTAGACCACCTCCAGATAATGTGTTGCATACTATTGTTGGTGACCTTTGACCCCAAGGTCAAACTGGTCTGTTCGTCCATAACAAATCGTGTCCGGGCTGTAACTTTTTTGTCGTTCAAGACAGGCTTTTCATATTGGGCATGTAGGTAGACCACCTCCAGACGATGTGTCGCGTACCATTGTTGGTGACCTTGAATTTTGACCTCAAGGTCAAATTGGTCCTTGCGTCCGTAACAAATTGTGTATATTTGTTATAATTGTTATGTAATTCAAAGGAGAAGACTTCATAAGTTGGTAAAACTTGTGTCTGATCCTTTTTGTCTCTATGAGCAAATAAAATTGTTATAAACTAAAACTTTGATCGTAAATACTTGTCAATAATTATTCATGTTATATTATAATTTATTTCTTGGATAGATATATCTTTTACTGATTGGGTGAAGAAGAACGGGGAAAATGTAGGAAACACCTTAACAAGTGCTGTAGCTAACCAGTTGTTACAGGAACTAGGACTAACACACTTCATGAATAATGAACCATGTGACAGATATACAGGAATATATGCCGACACTATAGATGGATGGAATACTAAAGGTTTTTTTTAGATTTATTTCAAGCTAATTGCTAATATGGGACTGACATCACCACAAAAAGTTGTTAAGCATATGTTCTTGGTTATTGCTGATTAAACTGTAAAGGATCTTGGGTGGTCTTCTTTCAAAATTATATCTCAAAGCTACACCCTTGTATATATATATCAGATCAACCCAAGGTGGTTTAAATGTCTAAAGATAGATGTTTCTTCAAATGGGCAATATTTCTATATTTTAAGCCTGAATATGGTCTGAAATTTAATAAATAGCCAGATTCTGTGTTATTTAGTCAAAATTAGATCAATATTTAACTGAATTTGTGATAATGCTATTAATGATACAAGTGGTATGTTTTGTTATTATTAATTTAATCAAAACCGCATTGCTAGTGTAATGGTTAGCACCTAAAGTGAGGTAGATCATGTGTTGGAGCCCTGGTTTGGTCAAACCAAAGACTTTAAAAATGTGTATTTGTTGCTTCTACGCTACGCATGTGGCATTTAGGAGAAGAGCAAAGACTGGTTGGCTTGAAATCAGGATAATGTGTCCAAGTGAATGACATGACTACTCACAGTCTGTTGTTTCAGTGAGCTAGCCCTTGATCTAGTACAAAGCAGTCATTATTCACTCACTCACTCTATTATAGATTGTCCAGCAACATTAGATTTACCAGCAATAGAAACATCAATGAGTTGTTACATACCAGACTATTGTACGGGCATCAACTGTTGTATAGAAGTAGACCAGATAGGAAAAACGTTCAATGTATATGCTTTGTTAGATAGTTGTAACTGGAGATTAACTATTGGAATTGAGCGGCGCAAAATTGATATTCTTCTTTTGAATTATACATGGGGTAAGATAGCTTTGAAAGAATGAATTTTAGTCAGTTAAAACTGATTTGTAATTATCAAATTTAGTTGTTCAGTAGTGTAATTTGAAATCTGTCTTAGATAGAGAAAAAGTTAATTCATCCTAAAATCCCAGCTATCACTAATGATTTCAGAAATATGGTAGCTACTACATTTTTCATTTGACATGACAATTTAAACTCTAACATGGAAACCAATTTCTCGATATGAAATGTTGTTCATGAATTTAAAACTTTTCAATATGCAGAGCAGTCTTTTCTTTATTTAGCTTACTTTGTTCAAACGCCTATCTGTAAGCTGACCTTTTTAAGAAAACCTTTACATACTCTGGACAAAAGCTATGAAATAAACTTCCATAACACAGGACAAAATTCAGACCCAGGATTCTCGGGCATTATTGCTGTGACGTTTTCTCTTTATCACCTGCACGATGGTTTTTGGTCAATTCATCTATTGTTTTCACTATGTACTTTAATCCAGTTTTAGAATCTTTCTTCACCATGAATATTGATTTATGCATTTGTGGCATGTTTTCATTCCCTCTCCTACAGAAATAAAAGCGAATGTGAAATTGAAATTTATTTTGAAGCCCTGACAGAGTTTTGGAAGACAGATATAAAGAGGTATACAGTTTTCTTCTGTCAGTTTCATTTATAGCAGGATAATGTTCGACATCACCTAATCCCATCATTTTGAGCTCTGCAATTGCTGCCTTGAAATTTTCTCTCGAATTTGCAAAACTTGCATCCTTAACAATGTCAAACTTTTTGTTATAAGGCGGGACTTTTAAATATCGGTTTAGTGAATATCTTAGACAGGATAGCGATGTAGTTCTATAGTGTTCTCCATCACTTTTCCTAACATCCATAAAGAAATGCGCCAGGCACTCATCAAGTTGTTGAGGATTGTAGTGTTCAAACGCAGTATCCAAATGTTTTTCCTTTAAATACTCGCGTAATAAAGGTGCTGCCGCAATATTCTGTTTAATGTTTTTTTGTGCATTCATTTTAAGTCTCTTTTGTTCAATTTCTTCATCGGTAGATGAAACAAATCTCCTCTTTTTCTCCATTGTGTTGAGTTAGTCTGCAACACAGCGATGCAGACGATAGATAAATGTGCAGTTACGAAACGATGCAGACGAAAGATTACAGGTCAGTGGGTGGTGCTTTATTTTGTCTAGTGACCATTAGTCATTACATCTTTATCCTTAGATCTTCCAAGAAAGTCTATCACCCTTCAACAATTTACTGACCGTCCAAATAATCATAGTCGGTCACTAGGGAGCTTAGAACTTATAATATAGACGGTATTTCTACAATGTATGTTTTAATATGTCAATGAGGATCTCAGGGAAAAGGCCGTCGTTGGATTTACAACTACCTATGCAATCAGTGCCTATCACGGATCTCGATCAGGGCGATGTGTACAACATTATATGATAAAGTTTGTCAGTGACTTGCGACAGGTCAGTGGTTTTCTCCGGGGCCTCCGGTTTCCTCCACTAATAAAACTGACCACCACGATATAACTGAATTATTGTTGAAAGTGTTGTTAAACACCATCAAGCAAACAAACCTAAGGGAAGACTAGTTATTAACTAACTGTGTAACCCTCTATGAAAAAAAAGAATGTATCATGAGCATTTTGAAATTTTCTGCTCAGAATCTTGAGATGAAATGAGCTGAAATAAATGTTTTCCTGTTTAAGAACATGTGAGTAATTTAGTCATGTCTTAATTGTGCAAACTATATTGAATGCAGACAATTATATATATATATAATATATATATTTCAGGTGAAGCAAAAACATACACTTTAATGGATGTTGTTTACTTTGAGTAAGTATTGATAAAAGTTATGGATGATAAAGTTGTCAGTGACTTACGACAAGTCTGTGTTGCTCTGGTTTCCTCCACCAATAAAACTGACCATCATGATGTAACTGAAATTTTTAAAGTGTCATTAAACACCAATAATCCATGGGGCTGTCGTGGCCGTAATTATATGTTATTTGGATTTACAACTACCTATGCTATCAGTGCCTATCGCCACTAAAGTTGTGAGTTCGAACCCAGTTCACAGGCGAGGTGTACTCGATACAACATTATGTGATAAAGTTTGTCAGTGACTTGCGACAGATCTGGTTTACAAAACAACAGAAATAGACTATACTTACATGTCAAGCTTACTATGGTGTAATACGATATAATAGTGATATTTTCTTCTGAAGTAAGTTTTGGTCAATTCTAATAATATTATAATGCGTATAAACAAATGTCGTGTAGCATATTAGTTATTTATAGAAGTGGTTTTTACATATCACATGGGTATTATACTTAAACATGCATAAAAATAAGTCTGGTATGGTGAAATTTGCTTTCTTTAATTTATCATTTGAATGCAATACTTTATTTTTAGATATTCGATTCATGACTTAAAGGGAGAGAAAAAGTACATGTTAAATATGGAAATGAAAGTATGTGTTCAGAAAGGTGGTGGATCTTGTTTGTTTACTAAAAAACTTTTTCACAACACAAAAATTCCAAAGTTTGGATGTGATTGGTCAAACAGCGACTTTAAAATTAAAGGTATTTAAAAATGTTTCTAATTTTTAGCTTATCTGATCCAAAGGGTTATTGAGTTATTGCCATCATTTTGCCTCTGTTGTCTGTTGTCATTGTTGTCGCTATCTAGTATTACATTTTCATAATATCCTCGAAAACTAATGGGCATATTGCAACTAGGCTTTGTAGGTATGATGTTTGAGTTCCTCTACAAGCATTTTTTATTTCGTCATTGCAGGTATGATGTTTGTGAGGTCTTCTACAATTTTTTTTTTTATTTCGTCATTTGGCAAAGCCATGGGATCTTCTCCTGTGAAACTACAAGTCAAATGGTTTGCAACTTTGTATAAAAGATGTGCATCATATACAAATAGCAAACCACCATTCACAGTTTAACCTCTGGTGACCACATTCTGTGCTTGAGCATGCTCCAGTCTAGTTTTAATTTCATTTTTATGATTAATCCAGTTCTACATACTTTATGATGTCACCTATATAGCATACTCAGTTTATAGTGATTCCTATCTGTTGTCTAGTTATGTTGCTTACACCCATGTCAGTGTCACATTATTGTTAATTATCAACTTGTTTTACCATATTTTATTGAAAGAAACCAAACTGAACCACATTTCTTATCATGACCTCTTGCTTTATTTACTTATGTTATTTATTCTCGTCATGATATAGTTGAAAAATTGCTCATTTGGCATTAAACAACAATCACTCACTCTTTATCTTCCTTAAAATTGATATTTGTAAGGTTTACACATGCCCATCTGATTTAAGATAATTTTACTTGTCATTCATGGAAGACTCATAGATGTTTATATGTTTATTTCAGATGGCAGATAAGACCATAATATTGTTTACAATTTCTATTAATGTTTATTTTCAGATTTTTCCTTACAAAAGTTTTTGACAGAAAATGATGTGATAGGTGCAGCAAAAGGCCTGATACTGTATACATTGTTGGATAAACTTGGAATAACATTAGATCTGAAGGATGTCCCCTGTAATAGAGGAACAGCACCATATATTCCAGTAGACTCCAATGGTTGGAATATAGGTATTTATGTAAAGCATTTGTTTGATACAGTTGAAAATGTATGTAAGCAAAACAGATGATGAGACAGCAACAGATTTCTGACTCATGTTCGATACATATTTACTCTCTCAAATGGACAATTATCTTTGAGATATTTGTAGCTTGAGGGAAAAATAACTAGTCTCAGACCTGATTTGCTGTCTTCTGACAGCTAAAAATTTGATGATTTTCTCTAGGCGTTATTATGAAGATATGTATTGCACTATAAAAAAAAAAACCTGGTTTGCTGTCCACTGACAGCCTTACTAACTTTTTAGACATTAAGTTTATTTTTCAAAATTTTAAATTTAATTGTGAGTTTAAATATTATATTTCAAGTTTACTGTGGATTCATTTTAATTCGTGGGTATCAATTTTCGAGGATAAAAGAAAAAATGCAGTTCGTGAGATACGTAAATTCGTGGATCGCTCTTTCAAAAAATAAAAAAAAAAGTTTAACATACGTAAATTCGTGGATCGCTGTTCCACAGATAATAAAAAAAAAAAAAGTTTAAAATTCGTTCAAAATGTGTGCGTAAGTCGTCAAAATCCCAGCCTCATAATTCTTCATTAAAGTGTTCATTTCAAACTTTGATTATAAGCGTGGATGCAATTTACTAATTATTTGTTCGTTTGTTTGACTATTTAAAATTGTCTTGTCGGAATTGGATATATGATTGAAATCAATTAGGACACATTTTACAGTCATTAGAAAATGATCAAAAGTGTGAAAGCACGCTTACTATGTTTGCAGCCCAAGCTGGCACCCAATATGTCCCAATCCATAATACAATAGTAAAATTTACTCAACTCGCATTTTTGCTATAAATACTTAGGGAAGCATATTTCCTTAATAACAAAAAAAATGTCGCTTCAACAGTGGTTTAAAGTCCGTAGTATAAAGGTTAAAGCTTTAAGTTTGAAATATATAAAAGTATAAAGGTTAAGGCTCCAGCCACGCCAGGCTTGCCCGATCCATTGAACTGCAGTAACCAACGTGATGTACTTGTAACCCAGGCAGCCAACGATGGTGTTGACCCCATGATCTCTGCTACTCCATCTACTCTTACTAGAAAACGCAAATGGGGAGACTACAACTACTACGCTGATTAGACCCGTGCCAAAATCACCAGATATTTTAAATTTAAAGTTGTTTCTTTTCACTTGCAACTTTGGTAAACGTTTTCTGAAATCAAAATGCTTAATTTTTGTTTTATAAATTTAAGATTTATGTCCGAAAATATTACCAAAGATGTTTAGTAAAATTTTATTTCGATAAAATGTCGTTTTTGTCCAGAATAAAGATACAAACATGCTGAAAGGAAAATTTATCGAAATATTATTTGAAAAGCAATTTGTGTCCTCCCAGCTCCCTTTAAAAATTGCTTAGTAAAATTTGTATTTGATAAAATGTCGTTTTTGTCCAGAATAAAGAAACAAACATGCTTAGACGACAATTTATTGAAAAATTTGTTAAGTAACATTTTATTGCAATAACGTGTCGTTTTCCCTGATTTCTTTTTAGTGGATAAAATTTGATACAGCTTAATGTCAAAACGTGTGTCCGTATGGCAGATAAATATGTTGTTGGTTAAAGGTGTGAAATTTTAATTTATAATCTCCTGTTAAACACAAAATTACCCATGGGCAAAGTACCTTATCATTAATCCGTGTGTCTCCTATAATCAATAATAATTACAATATAAACACATTTTGTCAAATTATTAATTACCAACATGCCATGCACTTCGTTTGAAAATCAACACTATACTAGAACTACAAAACAAAACCGAAGTAAACAGATGCGTTCAAAATCACATTTTACAATGCAAAAAATTCTACATGCAAGAGTTTTATTATTTTTAACAACATTTTCTTCAAAGTATTTATTGTTTAATGCAATTTCTATATACTCACACCTGGAAATGTACAGTATTGCACCGATCGCAACGAAATAAGACATTCGAGAATGCCAAAATAATTAAAACTCTACTGTTGCGATTATTCTTCTTTGAATTCTTAAATTCGTGGATTGCTGTGACCCACGAAATCCACGAAAATTGGTATCCCACGAATAAAAACGAATCCACAGTATATATTATATTTTCCAGGTTGTCCGAATACACTTCCATTCACCCTGCATACGATACACAAATCTATGAGTTGTTACCTCTCTGAGACATGTATTACTGTTGAATTTTGATATTATATTTTTCAGGTTGTCAGAATACACTTCCGTTCACCCTGCCTACGATACACAAGTCTATGAGTTGTTACCTGTCTGAGACATGTATTGTTGTTGAGTTTTGATATTATATTTTTCAGGTTGTCAGAATACACTTCCGTTCACCCTGCCTACGATACACAAATCTGAGTTGTTACCTGTCTGAGACATGTATTGCTGTTGAGTTTTAATATTATATTTTTCAGGTTGTCAGAAGACACTTCCGTTCACCCTGCTTGCGATACACAAATTTATGAGTTGTTACCTCTCTGAAACATGTACTGCTTTTGAGTTTTGATATTATATTTTTCAGGTTGTCAGAAGACACTTCCGTTCACCCTGCCTATGATACACAAATCTATGAGTTGTTACCTGTCTGAGACATGTACTGCTGTTGAGTTTTGATATTATATTTTTCAGGTTGTCAGAAGACACTTCCGTTCACCCTGCCTATGATACACAAGTCTATGAGTTGTTACCTGTCTTGAGACGTGTATTGCTGTTGAGTTTATATATTATATTTTTCAGGTTGTCAGAAGACACTTCCGTTCACCCTGCCTATGATACACAAGTCTATGAGTTGTTACCTGTCTGAGACATGTATTGTTTTTGAGTTTTGATATCATATTTTTCAGGTTGTCAAGAAGACACTTCCGTTCACCCTGCCTACGATACACAAATCTCAGTTGTTACTTGTCTGAGACATGTATTGTTTTTGAGTTTATATATTATATTTTTCAGGATGTCAGAAGACACTTCCGTTCACCCTGCCTATGATACACAAATCTATGAGTTGTTACTTATCTGAGACATGTACTGCTGTTGAGTTTATATATTATATTTTTCAGGTTGTCAAGAAGACACTTCCGTTCACCCTGCCTACGATACACAAATTTATGAGTTGTTACCTGTCTGAGACATGTATTGCTGTTGAGTTTATATATTGTATTTTCCAGGTTGTCAGAAGACACTTCCATTCACCCTGCCTACGATACACAAATCTATGAGTTGTTACCTGTCTGAGACATGTACTGCTGTTGAGTTTATATATTATATTTTTCAGGTTGTCAGAAGACACTTCCATTCACCCTGCCTAAGGTACACAAATCTATGAGTTGTTACCTGTCTGAGACGTGTACTTCTGTAGACTGTTGTATAGACGTAGAACAAATCAGTCGATCTGTCAATGTTTATATCAATCTTGATGCCTGTAACTATAGACTGACAGCTGGTATTGAGAAGTTGACCTTTGACATACCTTTGTTACGGTACCAGTTTGGTCAGAAACAGAGCTTCAGATTAATGAACATTTTTAGAATTGAGTGAGTCATTAATAGGAATTATATAGATATTTTAGGGGTGGGATAAATGAATTATAGTGAAACCTGTCTAAACCAAACCCCCTTGGGACCAACTTTTGTATTTGGAATAGACAGGTGTCCTGTTTATACAGGTTAAATTAACAAAGATTTCATACTTTTGGACTATATTTAAAGTTTCATTTATACAGAATTCCGTTTTATTACGGGTTCTGTTTAGCCAAGTTGCACTCTATATCCTTGAAAATGTTGTTGATTGTATTTGCTGGAGTAAAATAAAATTGTGAATGTAAAAAAGTGTTTAATTTCATGGAAGTAAAATATTTCTTTCTTCTTAAAGTCAAATAATATTTATATTTTATAACAATGCATTTGAGGCTTCCAAAGTATGATAAGGGTAAGTATTCGATGTTTATTAGAATATTATTGTATCGTGGTTGTGATTGTATGGTAGTTGGATTTCCAATATTGTTAAAAGTGACATTAAACATCATAAACCAAACCAAATAGGTGAAATATAATGGCTTGTATGATTTTTAATATAATCTTTTAACTGACATGATTTTTTTAATCTATGATTTGTGTTATGATATTACAGATTTTAGTTATTTTGTATAAAAACATTTTTACTTGTTTACCTTTTTTCAGTTATACGATACAAGATTTATCAATGGAAAAGGAGTTTGTTGTTGACTTAGACATCAGTGTATGCTTTGAAGCTAATGGACCTTGTGTCTTCAATTCAAATATCCTGAAAAGTGCAA
Organism: Gigantidas platifrons; assembly: GCA_002080005.1. Taxonomy (NCBI): domain Eukaryota; kingdom Metazoa; phylum Mollusca; class Bivalvia; order Mytilida; family Modiolidae; genus Gigantidas; species Gigantidas platifrons. The sequence continues at coordinate 56,625 of MJUT01002846.1, forward strand.
GGTTACCCAAACCTTTTTGTAACTTGAACAGTAAAATGTCATTTGGAGGTTTGTATACATTAATCAGAGACTTTAATAAAGCATGTGTCTTCAAGTTAGACCTGGTAGATAATTGTCTTTTACATTAATCAGAGACATTAATAAAGCATGTGTCTTCAAGTTAGGCCTGGTAGATAATTGTCTTTTACATTAATCAGAGACATTAATAAAGCATGTGTCTTCAAGTTAGGCCTGGTAGATAATTGTCTTTTACATTAATCAGAGACATTAATAAAGCATGTGTCTTCAAGTTAGGCCTGGTAGATAATTGTCTTCCTTTGTCTCTTGTATTGGAAATTATTTTGTTATTTAACTTATTAACTCTTCTGCCTTTAAAGGTCATGTGAGGTATTGCTGTCACTTGGTGTCTGTCTTTTTTTTTATCTGTCTGTAAACTGTTATTCTATTGACATCTCCTATAGAACCACAATGTCAATTTTAATTAAGCTTGGACATAAAGGTCCTTGTTTGGTCATCTTTATAAAATTATGTCTGACAGGTCTTCCAGCCTACAAATACGACTGTTGTTACTGAAAATGGAAATACATACTTTCGACGTCTCCTCTGAAGCACAGAACCAATTTAACCAAGCATGGCTAGAAAGGTCTTATTTGTCATTCTTTTAAAATTGTGTCCGACAGGTGCACTCACTTTCCAATATGGCCACTACTACATAGAATGGAAATATCTTCTTTCATCATGTCTTCTGAAATCACAGGACCAAATTTTATCCAACTAGGCTAGAAGAGTCATTGGATGGTCCTGTTTCAATACTGTCTAATAGCCTTGTTTTCTGTCCAAGATGGTCACCTTTATTCAAAATAAACATTTAAAAAAAAAGATAGTCATTGCTTCTACATTTTGTTTGGCTAGAATAGGAATGACTTATTTTACATAGATTTCAAATTGATTTATTTTCTTGCCATTAAATTTGCTCAAAATTGACTGCCTTTATGAAATAATAATTTTATTCTTATGTTTTCATTGTATGTTTCTTTAATTTATTTCAGATATTTCATTGAAAGAGTTGACTGAAAATTTGTTGTTAGATGCTAAGGAGCAACTTCCATCTTACGCAGCTGACTTATTACTGGAAAAGCTGGGTATATCAAAGTGGATGGAGGATACACCTTGTAACAGACAATCACCACAGTATAATCCTAACAAGAATGGCTGGAAATCCTGTATGTTGACTAATTAAAGATGGTTATAAGATATAAATTTAAATAGATACCCATTTCTCATAAAACCTTGATTGGTTTTAAATCTATATAGATGAGAGACAGTTGTCTGGAATTGTCTCAATAGTTTGTACATTTGTATCTGTTTTTTAAACTACAATCAGCATATACAATTGAGTTGACCAGTTGCTAGAAAGTTTCAAAATAGTTGGTAAATTATGCGAAAAAAATCATCTATTGGATGGTGGGGCTTTTTTATGAAAGGTAGTTGGTGGGGGGGGTGGGGATTTTTGTCAAATATTCACAAAATGACAGATAGTTGAATTTCCTTCTTACTAGCTACATAATGGAAACATGTTTTGCATGGCTGCTACTACAGTTTTTGACTTGTTTATAATTTCTTATGGTCAGGCGGGGGGCATCATTTGTGTCTTACAGACACACTTCATTTTTAAAAAATCACTCCTAGCAAAACAACTTTGTCCATAATTATCAAGTGTGGGGGCATACTTCTTTTAGAATTATTTCACCTGTGAGATATTGTTGGCATTTTTTTTTTTTATTAAAGGGATGGCATAAAGTAGGTTGGTAGATTGTTTATTATAACTTTTGTCTCGTATTTTAATATATAAGGACTAAAATGCAGTAGTTAAAAATACAATTTCAAATAAAATTTACTTATAAGTCAAATCAAAATGTTTCCTTTAAAGTAAGGTTTTATTATACAGTAGTTAAAAATACAATTTCAAATAAAATTTACTTATAAGTCAAATCAAAATGTTTCCTTTAAAGTAAGGTTTTATTATATCTCAGGACACATATTTGTATCCACCTTGAAATTGAAAGTTATACTGAGCACAAAAAAAGGTCAGATATATAGATTCTCCTTCTACTACCATTACAATATTTATCCACTCGAAATGGTTAATTTTTCAAATTGTAAAGCTGAAGCTTAATTTTTTTTAATTTAATTATCTTGAGAAGAGAATAGTGTAATCCTCTGGTCGCAGAAGGAGAATATTTTTCCCTATGACCAAAACATAAAACTTATTTTCAAGTTGTTAATGTCCGTCGTTAATGATCGTCAAAAGACAATTGGCAGGAATTCTCAGGTAGAAATTTAACCTTCATGGTGATTAAAAGTATTCTGAATATTTAACTGGTTAAACACATTAAGAATAGGAGAAATAATTTTGTCTTATTTTACATGTCATACTTTAGTACTAACCCATTCTTATATTTTTCCTGTACTTTGTAGCATGTCCTAAACAGATTGAGCTACCAGATTTAAGTGGAAGTTTGAACTGTTATATACCAGAATACTGTACTGGTATAGACTGTTGTGTTGAGATCTCACAGATTGGTCGTACATTTCATGTTTACTTGTTGCTTGATGCATGTTCTCACAGACTCAAAATTGGAATAGAAAACCTTGGCCTTGATCAAGCCTACTTTAGTTTTGAATTTGGTATGTTGATTTGATATTAGTTAGAGCCTAATGCATTCATTTATTTAGTATAAATTCAAGACCTTTGACCATATTGGTGGTGTAATGGTTAACATGCTCTCCTCAAATGTGGTAGATCATGTGTTCAAGCATCGGTCGTGTCAAACCAAAGACTATTAAATTGTTCTTTGCTGTTTCTCTGCTTAGCAT
>MJUT01002846.1:66820-86997 GCA_002080005.1 Gigantidas platifrons
TATAATTATACAGAATTAATATTTATAATTATTCGGATTCTGAATTGACAATTCCAACCAGACATAGGTGTATCAGTTATTTTCTCGGTTAAGCTGTCCGAGAGGCGTGTGGCTTCAAAAGGTCATATAATTGTTAATTAGAATGAAATTGCAAATGTAAGAGTTGACATTTCACACCTGCAGTGCATGTATTTCCCAGGTGAAACTGCCAGAGGCGTTTGTTTACATACATGTAGATGATTTCTTGTTTATTTGTCCTAGAGTAAATTATAGAAAAAATGCATTTATTAAATATGTTTTTCCCTTATTGTACAAAATTACTGGTAAATGTAAATAAAGGAAATACATGTTTGTATATGTAAAATTTTGTTTACAGTTTAATTAATTTTTTTTTTAGTAATAGTAAGATTGAAATTGTAGTACATGTAATTATTTTAAACTGGAAATCGTAGTTGACAAGTTCTTTATAGTGTATCGTTCGTTCGTATTTCTTTTCGTGTGTTCGTCTAATTAAACTGGCGAACGATGCACGAAACGAACGAGCAAATTACAAGCACGAAACACAAACGAATGGAAAACGAAAAACGAACGAATGATACACGCAAACGATACGAAATATCTGTTAAGTTAAACGATCCAGGGTCTGTAGCTGTCCAAAATTTAAAAGGGGAGATAATTCAACTTATACTGTCCGTCCGTCCATGTACCTTGTAAGCACAACTCCTCCTAAACGGCTTATTGGATTTTTATGAAACTTTACACACTTGTAGTACACTACCTGCAGATGTGCATGAAGGAATATGGTTGCTGTCCAAAATTTAGAAGGGGAGATATTTCAACTTATACTTTCACAAAAAGGGGGAGGGGCATGTACCTTGTAAGTGCAACTCCTACTAAACTGCAAGCTGGGGGTATTACTCAATGAGGTTACTCACAATTCTAGTTTTCTCTCATTGCTATAAATTAACATGATGGATTTCAAGAATTCGATATGGCAGCTCATTCTTACCTATAACCCTTAGTTACTACATGTCAACTGTGGATAAAACCAAGAACATTAGCCAATCAAAAATATGTAATATGATAATTCCATTCAAATTTGACATGGACAAATAGTATCGAAAGATAAAAGGATAACTATAACATTTGTGTTATTTTGCAAATCACAAATTCCAGAGGGTACAAAGATATCTGTGCTTGTATAATGATGAGGCATTACTTATAATGTTTGATCTTATTTTGTAGAAATTTGTTGCCCACATTCTTATGTGTAAAAGTGTTGCAATTGCCTGCTCAGAAAGTTCTACACTGATGAAAACCCAAGTTGGCGGCCACTTATGGCTATAGTTTTAACATTCAATCAATAAATACACATTTATGTAATAAATAATTTTTTGGCAAACAGGGTGGTGAATTGGGAAAAGAAAGATAACTCAGTTTTAGTTTAGGTAGCTTACATGAAGATTTATTTCCCTTTAATTCAACCTTGAGTTCATTTCGTAACAAGCAGTACAATTTTATGCGTCTTCAAATCTTTGATTTTTGAAAGTTTATCCACCTCCCACTCTGGTACATATACTATTTTTTGATGCTGCTAGTTATAGTAAACATATTGTTTTATACTTGGATGGTTATTATATGCATGGCACATAGGTTCCCCATCTTCGATGGACTTGGTTCTTTATTTAGGGAAAACATTTATGTTGTTTGTGATAATATGTTTATGATATTTTTATATTATGTAATATTTGTTTGTTATTATTTTCCCTCATCATTTATAGTAATAAATGACAATTTTCATTTCAAACCTTTTGTTGGTTATTTTTCATGCCCATCAAACAGAGCAAACCTGTGTTGACAAAAATAGGATTTATCTTATAGCAACAAATATTTATGTTGCATTTATAAATTTTAATCAATATGAAAGTTTTTGCTGTTTGATTTTATTTCAGAATGTTTAGATTTAATTAACATGACATTACCAGACCTGCCATCAGACTTCCACTGTAGAATACTAGATACTTGTACTACTGTAGACTGTTGTGTCCATGTTAACTTCTTACAGAGAAACATACATCTAGAATTAGATGTTGACATCTGCTCCAGGAAAATATCCTTTGTAGTGGAGAAACTAAAACAAGATTTATCAGTCTTTAATTATACCCTAGGTATGTGAAGAAAAGGTGTTTTTTTTAATAATAACTTGTACTTCAAAAAAATTCTATGCACCAAAAAACATAAAAAATGATAAAGATATAACCTTTAAAACTGCAAGCTATGGGCTGTTTCACACTCATTTTAGGGTATGAGTTATCATAATTGAAGATCTCATTGTGACTGTCAAATGTAGAGCAGCAATAAAAGTGATGTTTCTTTACTTTAATTTGTGTGTCCAAGTGTAATATTGGATAGTCTCTCATGTTGATTTACATCAATACCTTTTGTTACTAATTAAAGTGTACCATACCTACTATTTTATTTTCCCTGAAAAATTATTTTTTTAGATTTTGCATGCCCATGTGGCCTATGCATTTTATATTTGTCTATTCTCTTTGTAGATATTGGTGGCAAATTCAGGCTATTACAATTTGTAATTTTAGAGTAAGTTGTAGTCATTATATTTATTTTATTTTTCTCAAGATTATTGTAGACTTTGTTAAAAGTGTAATTTTTACAGTATTGCGATCAAGTATATTTTTTCGGTTTAAATTTTTTAGTAAGGTAATAATGGGAAGAAATGTATTTGCACATTTAATATTCTCCAAAAATCGTATTATTACATAATTTTCTTGAATCTTAAATTTAGTATAATGCATCATTAAAAAATTTCATTACAAATACTTTATTATTAATTGATTGTGGCATGTAAGAAATTAAATATTCTCTTCATCAAAGAATAAAGAAATGAAATGCACATATTGTTTTCAATGTTTTCTGTCTAATGGTCTAGTGATATTCTGTTGCAGCTATACCATAGACAATACCAATGATCAGAATGAATTCAGAGTAAACCTTAATGTTACTATACAACTAGATGACAATACAGTACTATATAGATCTGTACTCTTACATGATACCCTTATCCTGAGAGTCCCTTGTGACTGGAACACTGGATTTTACATTCCAGGTAATTTCTAAATATAATCAAAGGCAATGTGAACTTTTGTCATTACTTGGTGTCCATCATGAGGTTTGTCTTGAAACTTCTCAATTTGATATAGCATCCTCTTAAACTACATGCTAATTGAAACCACTCTTTATTCTGAATTTTGGCACAGTAAGAATATAAATTTCTTCAAAGTGATTCAACCTAGAATTTCTGGATAGCATTGTCAGGGTGCCTGATTTTATATGAAACCAGAAAAAACTTAAAAACATTTGAAATGACACAGGAGACAAGACAGTATGAAATTATTTTAGGGATGATCAATGGGTCTAACCAACAAAAGTCTTCCGTAAACCTTCTCATGTTTTAATTTTTTTTGCAAGTAATCAAGATCTGTGTTAATTTGTCTATTAACATTAAGATCACATTCAACTATGAATAGAAGCGTTATGATGACAAACTCCTTAAATGATAAATGCCAAAACCAGTTATAGACTTGTTTCTGGAAACATCAATCAATACCACAACTTTAACTTGTGTGGGAATAAAGTTTGCTTTAACTATTTTTGGGGACAGAAGAAAAATTAGTGTTTGCTAAGCTGCCCTAAAAAATACAGTAAAATCATCCCTATGATGTCAGTTTTTATGAAACAGTATTAGATCTTAATTGAAAAAAAAAATAATTGTATTTTCAGATTTTTCCTTGCAGTCACATTTAGACAAATTGTCATTGCCAAATAAAAATGACTTGATAAAAATGATGGCTGCCAAACTTCTGGAAGAGTTGGGATTAGGTCATCTGTTACAAGATACTCAGTGTCAAAGGTCAAGTTCAATCTACAGTCCTTCAAACAAGGGTTGGAAGAATGGTAATAATCATAATTTAATGTTAGCATGTCTTGTATGATTACATGTTACTAGTAAGTACTTGATGGGAACATTATGGTTATTTCTGTAGAAATAAAAAGTACTGCTAAAGGTTCCCAGGGGAACACTCACAATCACCTAAGGGTATGACATATGCTCATGCTGAATACCCTACCATGACCAAAGTTGAAGTTTTCCTCTGATTAGCAGATTTCGTCTTTTTGATCAAAATATTTTGAAATAAATGTGTAAAAGTTGGTTCAAACAGCTAGAAAATAATGGTATAGGGACATTATAGGTTGTCTCTTCTCTTATATTATTGATGAGCTTTTCCATCTCTGCATGGCAATAGAATTAAGAACAGCAATTAAAGTGCTGACACTTTAATTTGTTTCCAAGGTGTAAAAGAAAGATTAATTTATATATTCCATGTTAATTATTTATGCATAAAAAAACAAAAAGTTTCTACATACAACTGCTTATTTCATTTACAGAATGTCCATTGACTGTGCCTCTGACAGACCTAACAATTCCAGCCTCCTGCTTCATCCCGTCACACTGTACAGCTATAGATTGTTGTATAGATGTAGATTTCTTACATCGGTCATTCCATACTTATATTGACCTGAATACCTGTGACAATACCTTTACTCTGGGAATAGAAAAGTTAAAGATGGATCCTATCAATCTGACTAATTACGAGTTTGGTAAGTTGTAGAAATGACCACATGAATCAGTAAAATACACATACCTTAGTCCATTTGATTAGTAGACAAGCACATAACTTGTATTGTAGCATATAAGCCTGAGCTTGCACATTATTTTTTGCAACAGATAGAAGATAGACAAACTTCATGAATGTTTTAAGCGTGTCTTCTCCTGAATTCATTATATGTTACTTTTCTGCTGCCTAAAAATAGACAAAAGTTTGCATGCAAAACAAGTCCAAAAAAGATTTTTTTTTACACTTTGGAAAAACTTGATAAAACATGTTCAGCTTTAAAGGATGTTATATTTGGTGATCCTGAAGTCGCCAGCCACACCAGTGATGACGTCCAGACTGTCAACACTAGGTCTGATCTAATGGCTATGGAAATTGCCAGGTCAAATCCCATCATACCACCATATTACAATTTTGCTATATGTAAGGAGATCCCTAAACCCCCACTACCACCCCGACTGCCCTATCAAATGTCTTTTAAGGACATGTCTCGAAAAGATAATGTCCAAAACTTAGGACAACCAGTATTGTACATCATATTGCATACACATTGATATTCCCACCAAGGTATATACTTGAGTAAAAAGATATAGGACAATGCATTTTCTTTTTCTGGAGCTCATTTTTTTTTTACCTTCATATCACTTATATCGGGCACCAAAAAGTGATATCAAACATCCTTGGGAGTAAGAAAACATGCCCTGAGTTAGCACAGAACTTTTATGTGTTTTAAAAAAAAATATATGATTAATTGATTTTAATTATGGTTTGAATGCTCTTACTTTCAACAGTGTGGAAGTCAGGATTAATGGTGAAAGTAGTAGTAGTAATGAAAACATATTCACACTTTATTATACTGAGTTGTAAGCTTATCTCCTAATGTAGCATTTTCACACATTTTTATCTGTATAAATAAACTAAGGTAATTTTTTCAGGCCCTTATTAGGTCCCCAGATCCCTTGCTGTATGTGTCTGTACATTGACCTAGTTACTGGTAGGGAGTTTACAATAAATTAATATTGTATGATGAAAAATTTTTGGTGTTTTTTTTAATATCTTCAGATTTATTGAATGAAAAGTTGCCTTTCACTGATTTACTCTATTGTTCTGTTTTTCAGGAACTACAGAGCATTTAAATTTTAAAGGACTTGTCAGAATAGGGTAAGTTGAAGCTTTTACAAATGATTTTATGAATTTATTTGAAGTTATTTTCGTTGCATTTTATCCCTTGCTCATGCTCACGTTAAATTTAAAAATAAAATGTTGCAAATGTTAAAACTAGATACAAACTATGGCCTCCATGAATAATTTCTTGATTATCATATTTATCATATCACATTTATAGGTACAAGATCGATGATTTACCTGTTGAGAGGAAGTACAGAGTTGACATGAACCTGAGCATTTGTTTAGAGTCCAGTGGTCCCTGTTTGTATGACATGGTTCTCTTTAAGGATACACTGGTACCAAAGATATTGTGTGACTGGGAATCTGACTTTTCTATTCCAGGTAAAATTAGAACTAATAAAAATAAGATGATTTGATTGATTTTTGTCACCACAAAAAATTGCAATCATATTCTGCCAACAAAAATCTAGCCATCAGTTGTTAACTTAATTTACATGAAGGGAGTTGGATGTAAATGGACATAAGAAAATCTTTTATTTGCACAAGAACAGTATATATTCTACTCTTCATCTATCTTTCATGGTTAAGTTTTTACAGTGGTAGCAGCCTGCAGTTAAGTTGTTCTCTATTTAGCTCATCTGGTCCAAAAGTCCATGTGAGGTATTTTCATAATTTTGCTATCGTCAACATCTTCAGTGTCATTCTCTGCATCCCATCTGTTATCTTTTCACATTTCAATCCTTTTCTCTAAAATCACTGGTAAAAATAGAAGTGGACTTGGCAGAAATGTTACTTTGTTGGTCTTCAACATTAGTTTTGATTTAGAAATTCAAGATGGCTATTCCAATAATGCTTTTTTATTGGTTGATTTTTCAAAAATCTTCTCAGAAACCACATGTGTGATGGAATATTGAAATCATAGTAATATTCTTTATATGACCTTCTAAGCTTTTTGTTGATCTAAAATTCAAGATGGCCACCTCCGCAGAATGAATCTTAAACATAGGACCCTACTGAAAATAATTTACTTATTACTCTTTCCTCGAACCACTGAAACATCTGAAAGACATCTCGACTGAAATGTTCCTTGGATGGAAATTTACAAAATGTGTTTTTGGTGTCGATCAGAAATCCAACACAGGACAAAATTTTAACATAATTGTCCCCCGACGCTTCGTCGAAGGGGACTATAGAAATGGATGTCGTCCATCCGTCCGTGTGCTTGGTTTCCAGATGATAACTTGTGAATGAAAAGTCAAATTGAAGCTAGGTGTGGTATGTAAGTGTATCTTATGAAGAACTAGATGAAGTTCGATAATGACAATTTTTCGACTATTTTTACTAGAGTTGTGCCCCTTTTTATACCTCAAAATTGCTAAATATTTGGTTTCCAGATGATAACTTGGGAACAAATAATCAGATTGAAACTAGGTTTGGTATGTTAGTGTATCTAATGAATATCTAGGTCAAGTTCGATAGCGATCGTTTTTCGACAAATCTTACCAGAGTTACATCCCTTTTTATACTTCGTCCGTGTGTCCTGAATTGGTTTCCAGATGATAACTTTAAAAAAAAAATTCAGATTGAAGCTAGGTGTGGCATGTTAGTGTATCTTATGAATATCTAGGTCAAGTTCGATAATGACAATTTTTCAACAATTTTTACTAGAGTTATTCCCCTTTTTATACCTCAAAATTGCCAAATATTTGGTTTCCAGATGATAACTTGGGAACAAATAGTCAGATTGAAACTAGGTTTGGTATGTAAGTGTATCTCATGAATATCTAGTCGGTCAAGTTTGATAGCAATAATTTTTCGACAAATGTTACAAGAGTTACATCCCTTTTTATTCTTCAAAATTGCTAATTTTTTTGTTTCCAAATTATAACTTGTGAACAAAAAGTCCGATTGAAACTAGGTTTGGTATGTAAATGTTACTCATGAATATCTAGGTCAAGTTCGATAATGATGATTTTTCAACAAATCTAACCAGAGTTACTCCCCTTTTTTTACTTCAAAATGGTCCTTGGGTGGTGTCCTTTCAGAATTATTTAAGTCAGGTGAGTGATACAAGCTCACCTGAACCTCTAGTTTACAGTAGTTTCAAAATTTAATCTTACCATATAACCTTGGCGTCGGGGGACCGCCTTTTATGGGAAAATGAATAAATAACTTTTCATAGAAACAAAAGCTTAATTTAACCCAAACTAAAATGTGAATAATAATTGAATGGTTAGTAAGATGTATAATTGTATGTGTCACCACAAGATATACTTTGACATAACATCCAACAAAACTGACAGCCACAGAATAAGTAAAATATCATGGAAAGTGACATTGAACACCCACAAGCTCAATCTATCTTAAATAAATGTTTTTGACACAGTACATTTTTTGAAAACTTTTGTGATTTTTTGTCATTTTATGTATATTATCACAGATTTTTCTTTGGAGAAGTATATTGAAGCTGCTGGTGAAACACTGGATGATTTAACAGAATCCTTTAAACAGAAACTTTACAATGACCTTGGTATTTCTAGTTATCTTAGAGATGATCAATGTAATATATCTTCAGAAGATTTTACACCACACTATCAGGGATGGAAGTCAGGTTTGTGCTTTATGATGACATTGGTATTTCTAGTTATCTAAGAGATGATCAGTGTAATATATCTTCAGAAGATTTTACACCACACTATCAGGGATGGAAGTCAGGTTTGTACTTTATGATGACCTTGGTATTTCTAGTTATCTGAGAGATAATCAGTGTAATATATCTTCAGAAGATTTTACACCAAACCATCAGGGATGGAAGTCAGGTTTGTTACACCAATGTCATATCTACAAAAGGAAAATTTGTTTATATTTTGTCTTTTAGCTCAAAACATCATAACTGCTTCATGTAACTCGTATATTTGAATTAATTTGTGGCTATTAATCTCAGTATTTTTGTTGAATTATGACTATTAAAATAAATATTTTAACCCCTAACCTCAAGAACATATCGAAGCGTAACTACCTTGAAAATTCCTGGGCTGCGGCATGCATGTAGTGTGCACTATTGGTTGAATTATTGCAAGGTAAGGTACAAAGGGGAAAAAAATGTACAGAAATTTTGAATTAATCTTCTATATAATATTTTTTTTAGAAGGAATGGATAGGGAAAACACTATAATTTGAGAAAAATATATCAGTGGCTCTGTGTATTCAGTTATCAATAGGATGAAAAGAAAAACAAACAGAAAGACAAGTACTTTATTTTGCCATAAAATGAAGGTTCTTTATGATCAAGGCGGCAAGACTGCTATTCAACTTACATGACAGAAATTAATTGTACATATATATGAATTGATGCATTGTAGTGTTTCTCTTTCTTTTCACTCATCACTGATTTATTTTTAGAATGTGACCAAGCCCTAACATTGCCTGCCTTACCAGATTCTCTCTTTTCACTCATCACTGATTTATTTTTAGAATGTGACCAAGCTCTCTCATTGCCTGCCTTACCAGATTCAACTGTGTGTATTCTAGACAACACATGTACAGGTGTAACATGTTGTATCAGTGTAGATTTCCTGCACAAAACATTCTCAGCCTTTGTAAAATTAGATGCATGTAATCATAGTCTGAAATTTGGCATTGAAAAGATTCAAGAGCAAATAAACCTTTTTGACTACAGCTTTGGTAAGTTTTGTTGTTTTTGTTTATACACCGTCAAACCTTCCCAAGAGGCCACCTCTATTGAACAGTCACCTGTCTTCAAAGGTCACCCTTTTCCTGTCCCATCATATAACTTTTCATATAAATCGAACCTCTTTTAATAGGTCACCTGTCTTGAAAGGCCACTTTTTATTTGTCCCAAGGGTGACCTCTTAATACAGGTTTGACTATATATATGCATTGAAGCATCTTTTTGTTTATCATTTGTTTTTAATTCATGGATGATGAATTGTAAAATAATCTAATGAGTCGTGAGTATATTTTCTACATTTCTGTACCAAAATTTGAAATGATCAATGTATTCGATCATCCAGAACTTAATTATTTACAGAGTTTTTGACGAATGTTATCTTGATGTACAGAAATCCCAGAATGCAATAGTGCCTGCAATGTTGAATTGTACGTCTTATGATCAAACTACAGGGGCCCCCTCTTATAAGGCCACTTCCTCCAAAGACCACCTCTCTTTTAAGGCCAAATTTCAGATGCATCTAACAGGGGTTTCAAAGTTTTTTTTATAATAGGAGGTACTTCTTCAATTTTAGAAGGTAAAGGTAAAAAGGTAAAAGGTAAAATTCATTTAGGACAGATACCAACTAAATCTAGTGTAGTTTAAAAATATACAAATATAAAATTATATAAAACAATGTATCAAGGTTAAAATGCACTTTAAGTTGATATCCTTCCAAGGATAACCCATTAAAGCGTTTCTGCTTATTTCCAATGGGGTCCTTTAGTGTATATCACTTGTTTAATAAAATAAAAAATAAAAAAAATGAGTTAAGAGGTCACATGGCACAATTTTAGTTGATAATATTTTAAAAGATATGGCTGTAATTAATTTTTAAGATGTTGTTTTATTACTGTTTTGAAAGCGTTTTAGGTACCTAAAAAATTAGGGTGTGGGTCCAGGGCAATGCCTGGTAGGGGGTCCAGGGGGACAAAGCCCCCTCCCCACCCGAAAGCTCCTGAAATCTAGCATTTTGTGGACCAAAGAATGTACTTCAGAGACTGCAAAACATAAGTGTTTTTGAAAGAAAAATCCCATTAACTTTCCTCTTTAGAGTTCAGATTTCACCAGGACCATGCAAAATGGATTTTTTCCCCCAATTTCTTTATTGAATATTTCAGTTTACAGACTTCAGCCAAGATTATTCATGGATAGTCTGCCATATCTTAAAAAAACCAAAAGGACCATAAAGAGTACGGTTCCACAGCTAGGCTTGACCAAGCCATTGTTATCAAAGCTTAAACTTCTCAAAATTCTTTTGTTGGCTTTGTCCTTTTCTTTTTCACAATACCTTGCAGGGGTGTGGAAATACTGAAATATTCTACTTGTCCCCGGGCAAGTTATCTGAAAAAAGTTACTTGTCCGGCCAAAATCCTACTTGTCCTGTTTTTTTTAATATAAACATTTGCTACTTGCAAACACAGTTGCTAACTAAATTGAACTTGTTTATATTGTCTATTACATCATTGCGTATAATTTGAAATATACTTTTAATAAAGTTAACACAAACATCCCTGTTTAAGTGATCACTGCCCAAATGAAGACCATTTTAAATTTGAATTTCAGATATTAATGTCCAGTCAGAGAATAGCCGGTTGCTTTTAGATACAGAATAAGCTATGTTGAAAAAAATTCTCATATCAATCAAGTTCATTTTGATTAACCTTGGCAATGGCTTTATCCATCAAACCGTTTTAGTTGTGTCCATGGGCATGGGAATATATGACATAAGTATCCATTCTGTCCATGATTTTGTCAATAACCATTAATGATTTCCGGTCAGCAAAATCAAAATATTTCCTGTAGATATTGCAATATGAGACAATATCAGCAGCAACCATGAGAAATCGGCTAGCCACTATGACTGAAGAGTCCGTTGCCGCTGGTGGGTGTTTTCGCTCAAATTGTGTGTAATTTTCCGCTAGAGTTTTGCATTTGTTAACTTTCTCATTGTGACCAGAACCTTTCCCAGTCTTTTTTATTATTAAATATTTATCCATTGTAGCGACAGCAATCCGATTTGTATTATACAATGTATGTTCACGGATGTTAGGCCCTGTTTTTTTTTAACGAAAAGCCATGACAAGCAAGGAAACGTGGCATTCGGAACATCAATAAAAACCTGTTACACGGTCCTGGTTTTTGCTAAGTAAATGCAGTACAATTATCATTGCAATCGGGTCGTAATACTTAACTTAGAACTTGTACAATTCTGGTTATTTTTAGCTGCTTTCGGAACATCACCGATGCTATCGTTTCCAATATAAAAAAAAAACACATAAAACATTCATCTATATAATCGTCAATATTTTACGACATAATATCATTTGAGAAATTGTCTTTCCAGAATACTTTAATAAGAAATTATTTTTATTTGTTGCTCTTTACTTGTCCCCGGACAAGCTAGCCAGGAAAATCTACTTGTCCGGCGGGTTCTATGTATGAGTCGGACGAGTCGGGCATGGCAATTCCACACCCCTGCCTTGGCTTGTGTGTTTTTTACTTTATTACCAGTAATTAAACTCATCAAAAACCATTGGCACGGATCAAGACATACAAGCGTAATAATTAATGAAAAATATAAATTTAATTAAATGCAATCGTCATTTTATTACTAAAGATTACAAGTCACGAGAAGAAGGCAGCATGACTAGAATGCTAGAAGACTTAGATCTACCACTATTACAAACTAGGAGACAACACCAGCGAATGATATTCTTTTACAAAGTGGTTGAGGGGCAGATACCAGCGATTCCGCCTCATGAATATGTAAGACACCAAAAACCTAAGCGACACATCAGAGCTAGAACATTCCAGGACTGTGAAACCACGAACATTATAAACTCACAAGTCAGAAACAACACACGCGCCGTAGTAGTCTAACATTCCAACACCGAACAACATAAAAACTCCTTATTCATAAGAACAGCCATTGACTGGAACCACCTAGAAAACAGTCTTGTAACAGCAAAAACCACAGAGGAGTTCAAAGGGCTACTAGCTACAAGTAGCAGCCCCATAAGCGACTAACTGCGCTCTCTCCCCATCGTTTCATAGCCCAGCAGGGACTCTACGACGTATAAATACAGATACAGAAATTAAAAAAATATTTTAATAAATAGATCAATACAAATATAAATAAACAAAAACAATATATGTTGTCACTTTCACGACTTAAGTGCAAAAAAAATAGTCGAACAAAAATGATTCGCGGGAAGACATTTATTAACATTTGAATCACAAAAGTTAAATTATTTTGGAAAAAAAGTGGGGTCGGCGTTTTGACATTTATTCGTATTTGAGCCATGTCCATTCCCTTTTCTAAATTTCTAGTAATTTTCTATCCCTTATCTCCTCGTAGCCCCTTTTAAAAATGTTTTTCAGCACATTTTCATTTCTGTGAACAACCGCGGTAGGGCCCCGTCAAAATATTCAAATAAATTAGCCATAGGTTTTTATTTTTTTATACCGGAAGTTAAACAATATTGACGGAGTTAAGCATCAAGACAGTATGCCCCAAAATGATTCGACCCTGGGTTTTAAATGGATAAAGAAAATCGCACAAAATATTGTGTAGTCATATATTCATAATGATCATACTTATATTACTGAAGATTACACTAGTTTGTGTTTGAACATAATTTGTAATCGGTAATTTTTTTTTTGAAATGATGTCAGCTCAGAGATCACCCTAGCTTTTGAAGATGATGGGCCTTTGACAAAGCAATACCTTCTTGTGCAAGGAAATAGACAGTTTTTAATGCAACTGTTATAGCACTTTCTTCCTTGTTACAAATCCTATTGACAGAAGTTGAGAGATTGGATCTTTCTTTTGGTTCTATGATGGATTTTTTGGTGGTCAGCATTAGCTGCATGCTTAGTGAGTGTTGATGTTTTAAAATTATCACAACCAGCTGTCATAGTATTGTTTGCTCCAATGCTAATGCATTTACTGCAGTACATTTTGTTTTTATCTTTGTCGTATGTTATCCACGTGTATAAACTGGCCCAATGAGACAAACTTTCCTTGTTCCTTGTTTTCGCTGGCTTCGTGTGATGCGTCATCATCGACCTCAATAGGCTCATTCGCCTCTGTGGTTGTACCTGTGTCCGTTTCATCTTCTGACCAAGGATTTTCCTTCTCTGACGTCGTGAAAAATGATATTTTCGGTTGATTTTTTTCAAATCTTGCCTTTTTGGGAGGCATTTTGTTGTCATTCGACAGTTTTCGTTATAATCGAGACCCGAATATGAAAAACACAGAGAGTATCGGATGATTATACGACTGGTTTACTTTTTCGCCTGATTACATTCGCCAAATGAATCAAAAATTAAGAACCAGTCGAAACAAAATAAGTATGCAGATCCCGGTTACCGGCGCACAATGTACAATTGTATGGGCCATACGTGATGGTAATGCACCCTACTGGCGCACACATAATTTTTTAAAGGGCCATATCAAATTTTAGTGCGAATATGGCGTGATGGCGTGGCCCAAAGTGATCTCTGCAGCTTTGTTCTGGTCCGAGTTTACACAAGGATGAAAAGATATTGGGGCGAAAACATATCTATTTACCGCATGTGCAAACTGCTATTTACGATTCTAAGGTAAAATTATTTTTAAAACAGGGAATACCCCATCAACTTGGTCGTGGCTGAACGCAGTTGTTCGATTTGAATACGAGAATTCAGCAAATGACGTGATCATTAATTTTTTATGAAAAATATTCCACAAGCCAATCGTAATTTTAATGGGTTCAGTAATTTCTGCCGGTACTATACACGATCTCAGATGGGTAAAATTACCGGGTACCTTCTCACTTTGAAATCCCTGCATCTAGATAGTTAATACTTTATTGTCTCCTTCAAGAGAGGCCACCCTCTGATAAGGTCATATCTTATTTCAGAAGGGATGGTCTTATAAGAGTGGGACTTCTGTACTAAAAGACTACTTTATTGTCCCCCTTGAGAGAGGCCACCCTCTTATAAGGTCACTTCTTATTTCAGAAGGGGTGGTCTTGTAAGAGTGGGACTACTGTACTAAAAGACTACTTTATTGTCCCCCTCAAGAGAGGCCATCCCTCTTATAAGGTCACTTCTTATTTCAGAAGGGGTGGTCTTATAAGAGTGGGACTTTTGTACAACATAGTTGACATAGGCATTCTTTATCATTGTTACTGGCATGTATTTTTCCAAAATATTCCCCTTATCCATACTACATGGAGAAACTATAATTTTCATAAAATATTATGAATAATTTCAATTTGTGAAAATTAGTTATTATACCCCCACTCCCGGAGTGGTGGGTATACTGGAATACCCTTGTCCGTCCGTCCGTCCGTCCCTAAACCTTGTGTACATAACTAGTCATTTGTCTTTTGTTGGATTTTATTCATATTTGGTATCTTGGTTGGCTATGGTCTGAGTATGCGCATATTATATCGATTTCACAGATGGTTGATTTTTGTGAGAGTTGTAACCCTTTTCATGTTTGTTTGACCATACGTCCGTCCGCACATCTTGTGTACGCAACTAGTCATTTGTCTTTTGTTGCATTTTATTCATATTTGGTATCTTGGTTGGCCATGATCTGAGCATGCGCATATTAAACCAATTTCACGGATGGTTGATTTTTGTGAGAGTTATAGGCCTTTTCATGTTTGTTTGNCCTCTGTGGTTGTACCTGTGTCCGTTTCACCTTCTGACCAAGGATTTTCCTTCTCTGACGTCGTGAAAAATGATATTTTCGGTTGATTTTTTTCAAATCTTGCCTTTTTGGGAGGCATTTTGTTGTCATTCGACAGTTTTCGTTATAATCGAGACCCGAGTATGAAAAACACAGAGAGTATCGGATGATTATACGACTGGTTTACTTTTTCGCCTGATTACATTTGCCGAATGAAACAAAAATTAAGAACCAGTCGAAACAAAATAAGTATGCAGATCCCGGTTACCGGCGCACAATGTACAATTGTATGGGCCATACGTTATGGTAATGCACACTACTGGCGCACACATAATTTTTTAATGGGCCATATCAAATTTCAGTGCGAATATGGCGCGATGGCGTGGCCCAAAGTGATCTCTGCAGCTTTGTTCTGGTCCGAGTTTACACAAGGATGAAAAGATATTGGGGCGAAAACATATCTATTTACCACATGTGCAAACTGCTATTTACGATTCTAAGGTAAAATTATTTTTAAAACAGGGAATACCCCGTCAACTTGGTCGTGGCTGAACGCAGTTGTTCGATTTGAATACGAGAATTCAGCAAATGACGTGATCATTAATTTTTTATGAAAAATATTCCACAAGCCAATCGTACTTGTGTTTTTGACCACCGCTAATTTTAATGGGTTCAGTAATTTCTGCCGGTACTATACACGATCTCAGATGGGTAAAAGTACCGGGTACCTTCTCACTTTGAAATCCCTGCATCTACATGTAGATAGTTAATACTTTATTGTCCCCTTCAAGAGAGGCCACCCTCTGATAAGGTCACTTCTTATTTCAGAAGGGGTGGTCTTATAAGAGTGGGACTTCTGTACAACATAGTTGGCATAGGCATTCTTTATCATTCTTACTGGCATGTATTTTTCCAAAATATTCCCCTTATCCATACTACACGGAGAAACTATAATTTTCATAAAATATTATGAATAATTTCATTTTGTGAAAATTAGTTATTATACCCCCACTCCCGGAGTGGTGGGTATACTGAAATACCCTTGTCTGTCCGTCCGTCCCTTAACCTTGTGTACGTAACTAGTCATTTGTCTTTTGTTGGATTTTATTCATATTTGGTATCTTAGTTGGCTATGGTCTGAGTATGCGCATATTATACCGATTTCACAGATGGTTGATTTTTGTGAGAGTTGTAACCCTTTTCATGTTTGTTTGACCATATGTGTACGCAACTACTGAACTAGTCATTTGTCTTTTGTCGCATTTTATTCATATTTGGTATCTTGTTTGGCCATGATCTGAGCATGATGCGCATATTATACTGATTTCATGGATGGTTGATTTTTGCGAGAGTTATAGCCCTTTTCATGTTTGTTTGACCATATGTCCGTCCGCACATCTTGTGTACGCAACTAGTCATTTGTCTTTTGTCGCATTTTATTCATATTTGGTATCTTGATTGACCATGATCTGAGCATGCGCATATTAAACCGATTTCACGGATGGTTGATTTTTGTGCGAGTTATAGCCCTTTTCATGTTTGTTTGACCATAAGTCCGACCGCACATCTTGTGTACGCAACTAATCATTTGTCTTTTGTCGCATTTTATTCATATTTGGTATCTTGGTTGGCCATGATCTGAGCATGCGCATATTGTATCGATTTTACGGATGGTTGATTTTTGCGAGAGTTATAGCCCTTTTCATGTTTGTTTGACCATATGTCCGTCCGCACATCTTGTGTACACAACTAGTCATTTGTCTTTTGTCGCATTTTATTCATATTTGGTATCTTGGTTGGCCCTGATCTAAGCATTCGCATATTATACCGATTTCACGGATGGTTGATTTTTGCGAGAGTTATAGCCCTTTTCATGTTTGTTTGACCATACGTCCGTCTGCACATCTTGTGTACGCAACTAGTCATTTGTCTTTTGTCGCATTTTATTCATATTTGGTATCTTGGTTGGCCATGATCTGTACATGCACATATTATACCGATTTCACGGATGGTTGATTTTTGCAAGAGTTATAGCCCTTTTCATGTTTGTTTGACCAACTTATGTAGAGCGAGTGGGGGTATTACAGCACGACAATGCATGCAGTTTCATTTGAATATATTTTGGCTGGGAATTAAACAGTGTTATTTTTATCTAGATAGTTGTGGCTAATTTTTTGTACACTTTTTTTCAGGAACAATTGAAAAGAAGTACTTGATGAAAGTAATCCAAGTTGAGTAAGTAAAGATATTTGAATAAACATTTCATCTTTTACCTTTGTCAACATTTTTATAACTTACTGTATTTCAGAAATACTCATGGCATTTGCTAGTACTATCAGTTTATTATTCGAAGAGCTCATCTAGCCGAAACCAAATTATGGGATAAAATATAAATTTTTATTGTACAGTAAAAGCTGAGTAAACCAATCACTCTTGGGACTGACATATTTGGCTTGTTTAGACAGTGGACCTGTTTACTCAGGTTTTGGAAATGACTCAGAAATAGGAAACTTTGGATTTGAATATATTTGAAAACGATGTGAAAAATGGTACTGTATAGCTGCAAGTACATGTACAATATTGTATTGATCAAAATAATGTATATAAAATATATAAAAAAATGTAGTTTAATAAATAAAGAAATAAATGTATTTAAATAAATTATTAATCAGTTACTTGCTATTGACGTAATTGTCTATTGAACAAAAATCATCTAGATTTCTTTGTTTTTTTTCATCAGTTTATTTTTCTTGAATGATTGTGTCCTCCGTCATGATTTATAATTCGTGCAACGATCAACTTTGGCCATTGAGAAATTGATCATTTTCTGTAACATTGTTTCATATGTAAAGTCGTAGCCAGTGTTGTCAATTTCGTCAATTTCACTTTCATTATTGGAATCATTGTCATCATCATTATTGATGTGTTTAAATCAGTGATGTGTGCACAAAGTGATGAGTAAGAAATAAGGGTGTCAGTTATGTAATGGTTTTGGACAGGATAATTATAAATGAAGTTAGTGTATTGAGGCTGCAGATGAAGTTTATTACAGATAATATTATAGGAAAATTTTGGGACTTGGAAATTCGACCGGAATTGGACAGGAAATCAAGTTTACTCAGGGTTCGGTTACTCAGGTTTCACTGTATAAGAGAAAGACAGGAGAGGGAGGAGTAAACAATAAACAGGTTAACAATGTAATGTCTCATTTTTGAAATAGAATGAACCAGAATTATGAGCTTAACTTTATACAAGCATGATTTGCATATTATCAGGATTTTTATATCCTTTAATTTTCCAAGTCTTATAGGTGACATAGTGTTTGATAATGAATACCAGATAAGCCTTAATACAAGTATGTTTTTTTTTCAGATATCAGATTGATGACATAGTCTCAGATAATGAGTATCAGATAAGCCTTGATATGAAAGTATGTTTTGAGTCTCAGAAAGACTGCTATTTTAGTATGAAGGTGTTTAACAAGTACAGACTACCGAAAGTATTTTGTGACTGGGGAACAGGATTTAACATTCCAGGTAATAGATTTGGTCAATAAGATTTCAATAAATGTGATTACATTTTTGATATGTTAATTTTCTTGGAGGAAACAATATATACATGTTGACTGGGTTCGAGGACAACAGCTGTTTTGTTAGAAACCCTGACTGAGCTGTCACTTTTTGTATGTGTATTATTTTGAAACTAAAATTAAAGGCAAACCTGTTAACCTCAGAGATTGTGTATGTGGGAGATCTCCCACATTCCAACTATTTAATGTGGGAGATTTTGCGTGACGAACTTTTTCACACTAAATTTTTTAGATTAAAGCAAACAAAATTTACTGTACAACTTTTATTGTTGTTGCTGAGCAACATTACTTCAAACCACTTTGGTAGGTCAATACAGCTTGTTTTGCTGATCTTAGAACAGAGTCACTTGGTTCGTACTCATAACACAACAAGTTTTGATTTTGCTTTGCACATAATAAAGAACAAAGTGTGTCATTGTTCAACTCAGATCTCATATCTGTCTGGATTGTTTTTTAACATAGAACAAATTCTCTCTGGGTCTGCATTTTTAAGATTGGTTGATTTCCTTGTTGAAGCAACTGCTTTTTGTGTGAATCTCCATCAGCATGTCTTTTAATATCATATACACCACCATGGCTGACACTAAAATTTGTAGAACAAAGTTTGCAAAATGCCATATCATTCCCTAAAGAAGTAGGCTGCACCCAATCGTATAATTTTGTCCAGTCCTCCAAGAATTTGCAATAATGTTTCTTTTTCTTTGAAGAAGGGGTGCTAGGTCCTGAATTCCAACGTCTCCTTGATTTTGACATAGTTGAACTGTATTTTTTTTAAAGTTTTTTTCGTATTTAAGTAAGTAATTGAACGATACTCGCCTTCAAATTTTCTTTTTTCACAACTTTGATTCGTGTAGTTATCCANTACCGAAAGTATTTTGTGACTGGGGAACAGGATTTAACATTCCAGGTAATAGATTTGGTCAATAAGATTTCAATAAATGTGATTACATTTTTGATATGTTCATTTTCTTGGAGGAAACAATATATACATGTTGACTAGGTTCGAGGACAACAGCTGTTTTGTTAGAAACCCTGACTGAGCTGTCACTTTTTGTATGTGTATTATTTTGAAACTAAAATTAAAGGTCATAACATTAAGAAAAATTAATTCTAAACAGATTGTCAGGCAATGTTTAGGAGTTTTAAACCTTTGGTGTGTTATTTTGGAATTAGTATACACTTATTTGTATTGTCTACAAATAATATTAATGTCTTTCAATTTATGTCAACATTCTAAAGGATTTGATGTGATGAATATCTTAGGCCATACAAAGTTAATTTCTTGGTTCTCAGGCCCGCCCGCATGTGGAAATTCACCGCCGCATTGCCGATTTTTTTGCAAAAATAGTT
>MJUT01002847.1:0-22934 GCA_002080005.1 Gigantidas platifrons
ATTTTCAATAATTACTTTTTAACTAGTTTGATAAATCTATAACCTGTTTTGTATATTTTACCGTTATTCAAGTATACGAATCAATATATGTAATGGTACTTCATTAAATTATACTATTTTAGTTGTATTCAAATGAAAACTGTCTGATCTATGGATCAATATAAGGACTGACTAAAACACAATGTGACAACAGAATAATGTGAATTTGGTATTTTTGATATTTTGTAATAAGATCACCTTCACTGATCGTAAAGAATAAAATTTAACACAGTTTTAACGTACATATTAAAGAACGGCATTTATATAGTCTTTGCCCGTCGTCAGCATTGTTCGTATTATGATATTTGAAGCTTAAATCCGTATGTACACCAAAAAACTGAACAAGTTTGACGGATAAATGTACAGAATAAAAGCTACATGGTATACCGATGGTAGTATCGATCGATTTATCGATTGATATATTTAACGTTTAATGACAATTACAATTGTCCTAGTAGTGTATTCAGGGGTTTCATGTATACCATTATTATGTGGTGGCGGTTGTTTTAGATTTAAGATTGACATAATAAATATATAAGTATCTAATATAATGCACGGTACTGTGAAAAAACAAGTGTAAAGTAATATAATATATTAATATAGTTAAATGAATGGACAGATTAGATACACATGTACTTACCTTACAGGTAATTATAATGTTTACATAATTAAATAAAAGGTAACTATGATGAACATAATACTTACCGAAGACTGAAAAAGAAATAAAAGTAAATAATTAGTTATAGATTAAAACTGTCATAAATAAACCTACAATACAATAATATAGAACTGTTAATGCTGGAATGGTCTATACAATGGACACATGATACAGCGTAGGTGAAATAAAAACGATTGAAGTGATCTGACTACAGTAAATAACATAGATATGTTAATCATATGCGGTGGTACATCACTAAATATAAATGTGCTAGTGAAATTTATTAGAATAACTCACATTTTATAAATTAATACGATTATGAAATGTTGTACATATATGTAATCAAATAGAACTATGATATTGTTGTATTACATGTATTATAATAGAGGACGTTAGTCCTCATTACTGTAGAACACCTCGGTAGACCCCCCACGTAGACTACACACTGATGTTCATTTTCTCGCGTCGGTCTCCCGTCTATGTTAACTGCGGGAATTGGGGCACCATATAACCCGGATGTCTAAGCCAGCTTAAATCCAAAAGTATCTACTGTCATAAAACAAATAATAATAATAATAGCAACTTTGTTTTGTTTTAAAAAAATAAAATACATCTATTTGGCAACCAAGAAAAGGACCATAACGAGCTACGGTTCCGCAGCTACTCGTATCATTGCACTGTGCACTGTCACCAATTATTTTCTGATTTCGTAATATTTCCTACTTAAAAATCGTGGATGGTATTTGAAAATGCTTGTATCAATATTTTTAATCGATAACATATGGATTAATTTGAAAGTAGTAGTTCTTAAACAAACATGGATGATGGAAACATGGATCGAAACCAAGTGCCGATTTGTCTTGCACCCTGAACGTTTTACAACATATCAACGGCGAATGTAGAAGAAGTAATTTACGATAAAGTAGGTAGAAATCTACAAACATTAAACGAAAAATAGTATTTTTGATGACTTTAAACATTTAACGAATTTGAAAAAGTCAATGTAATTTGCGTCTTGCCATGTCAAGTTTATGAAGGAAAATGTGTTTTACTAAGCTCGTTCAGATCCCCTGATTTATATTTCGACATTCTGAAGAAATGTTCTCCTCTGTGTCTCCAGACTGGAAAGTTTGAGTTTGTTAGCAGTGATTGGAATCAGAGGGGGCCATGTGCCATTTATCACATATTCCATCTGAAAATGTCCCATTGAAATCAGAAATATTTAAAATGTAAAAGAAAGGCCCATAGAAATTCTGAATGTCAATAGAAAATGTTCCATTAATAAAATTTTAATCCTACATGTAATCACTGTTAGGCATGCATGTACTTGTGCATCTTTCTGGTCCAGTATTACCTAGAAGGCTGGATTTCGTTGCTATCCATCTAATGTGTCAATATTTTTTATTCTTATACCTTGCTTCTTCACATGTGTACAAACTACACAAATTCTGAATTTACTAAATATTTCTTGCTTTAAAGATTTGAATGTGAAACATAGTAATTTATTTAACCAAGATCTATTTTGATACATTTTAATAATAGAAACATATTCTGATGAATGAATAGATACAATTTGGGTTGCATTTCAGTTTTAAATTTTTATCATATAATTTAAAATAGAAATCCATATGTTTTACGGAGGATATGCTATTATGAAGGACAAGTCCGAATACGAAAGACATTTATTCATTGTAAATAAAAGCTTACAAGACAAGGTAATGAAGTCAAAGTAAGATATTTGTATATAAAAGGTGGCACATCTTGGTCATCTTGTGACTATGGTATTAGTGGGAAATTCAGACAACATTGATTGAAAACCAACTCTTTGTTGATCGTCCCACAGGCGCTTGTGATATCAAATCACCTTTTTGAACTTTCTGTGTTCATTTATTTTCAATAACATTTTTTTATTATATACTGTCTTTTTTACGTCATTAAACATGTGTATAGCAATCCAAACAATCGTATGGTAATACCGTCTTAGATGTGTCTTTCATTGTTATTATCCAAAAAGCAGTACAAACAAATCAGTAGAGAGGGCCTTCACATATAAGAATTAAGATGCTACGGTAACGTTGTTGCTTAGATATTTCAGCAAATAAACAATACATATATATTTGTGAAGAAGAGAACTTTTAAAGCACATCTGTAAAACATGTATTTATTGAAAATTGTTACTACGCTGATTATTAAATGGAAACGAAAACGACGATTGTATTACATGAGGCTTACTGTGACGCAACTTATCCAGAATATTTACACGTTCGCAATCGATATTACAAGAAATCCTACGTCCTTATAGTGTTTAAGATAATCGTTTCTTTGCATTTGTCTATTTAATTTTTTTAAAATGCAACAGAACAACGGCATACCGAAGACTGATCTTGGACAAATTTTAACAGTCAACAGACTTGATCATTAAATACGATATTTTCATATGGCAAAGAATACAGGGATTGAACGTAGCAAGAAAATTCCCATATTACTCGGAAAAATGGGGTTTTCTTGCATATTTGGCATTTCAATCTATTCGCACATTTAATTAAATGAAATTCAACACTTTGCCACACATTATTATTGAAGAATAGGATATCCCCAATCCACCGGTTCCTTCATTACTTGTATTGATCATCGTTATGCCGCTGTTCTGTTCGGTTTTAGTTGTCACCATGTTACTTTCTCTTTAATGTGATCACGTGACCTCTGTGGTTGATTCGTAATATTT
Organism: Gigantidas platifrons; assembly: GCA_002080005.1. Classification (NCBI taxonomy): domain Eukaryota; kingdom Metazoa; phylum Mollusca; class Bivalvia; order Mytilida; family Modiolidae; genus Gigantidas; species Gigantidas platifrons. Next base: position 3,423 of record MJUT01002847.1, read on the forward strand.
TTTTTTCATTTTGAGTTGGTCACATATAATTGTATTGGCTTATGGCTTAAATGAGTAAAATTAATGCATTTCGCGTCTATTGAACCAAAAAGTAAAAAGTATAGATTTTCAATTGATGGGAAATCTTAACATGAGTGCGTGATTACAACACTGAGAACCAAGCCAGTAGAGAGTTGATCAGGATACAAAAAGGGCGCTTATATTTAAAATCTTTTTATTTTGATATTTGTTGATCAACTACTTTTTGGAAAATTTCTAGAGTATATCTTTTTCGGTAGTTTGAATATATGCTTAATCATGTTTCTCATGTATATATAAACGAACGATGAAGTATGAGATCCGAATTTTCAATTATTACTTTTTTACTAGTTTGATAAATCTATAAATGTTTTGCATGTTTACTGTTATTTAAGTATACGGAGCTATACATGTAATGGTACCACATTAAATTATTTTATTTTAGTTTTATTCAAATGAAAACTGTCTACTAATCTATGGATCACTATAAGGACTGACTAAAACACAATGTGACAAGGGAATAATGTGAATGTGGTATTATTGATAGTTTTAACGTACATAATAAAGGAGGGCATTTATATGGTCTTTGTCCGTCGTCTGCATTGTTCGAATTACAATATTTGAAGCTTAAATCCGTATATACACCAAAGAACAGAACAGGTTTGACGGATAAATGTACAGAATAAAAGCTACATAGCATACCGATAGTTGTATCGATCGATTGGTATATTTAACATTTAATGACAATTAAAATAGTCCTAGTAGCGTTGTCATGGGTTTCATGTAAAACCTTGTTATGTGGTGTCGGTTGTTTTAGATATAAAATTGACATAAGAAATATATACTCTATAAGTGGTTATTTTCGAGGGGGGTTAATTTTGCGATTTTGTTATTCAAACTGTTCGCGTGGGTGTTAATTTTGCGAAAGCTGTAAAGCAAGAACAAAATTCTCCGATTTTCGCGTTTGTGGAAGTAAAAAAAAGAGTGTGAACACTTTTCAATCATTTAAATACAAATTTGTTAAACATTTACCTGAAGATTTCGAAAAAACCAAACATGAATACCTAGATCGCATTGACAAAGTTATAAAAGAAAACAGCATTCCTGATCAATTGGTGATTAACTGCGATCAAACAGGCATGTTTAGAAAACATTTTCATTGATTATATAAATAAATTATTTTGAATACAAAACTGACATTTTGTTTTGATAATTAGTGCTCATCCAAGCAAATCGACGATAAAATTAGTAAAAACATAATAATCGATAATGATTTTACTAATTAAACCTTTTGACACCTGATAATTTTAATGAGCGTTACTTTAGGGCTGACTTAATTAATTTTCAGGTTTGACCAAACAATTGATAAAAAAATATAAAAAGGAGTTGAAAAAAGAATTTCAAATGTGGTTTAACGATATGGTCGTTAAAAAACTTTCAAGCAAAAGGGATAATGATGAAAAATGTGAACGTACAGCAGACATCGATTTGCGAACCTCCGTTATAAAACCTCTTCATGCTAAATGGCTAATAAAGTGTCACGAAACCCTTGAAAGAGACCATGGATTTATCACACGGGCATTTAAGGCTGTGGGCATCCCATGCTGAACCTCACGGACAAATACATAACGCGCATGTCAGTTTATTTTATATCCTGTTGTCAGTGTTGACAATATTTACTTTCTTACTTTTCTGTCTTTTGTACATTGAGTTAAATTTACTTCACATATTTGATATTTATATCAAATCAAAGGTCATTTTCCATGCACTTGCATAGTATATACCATCAGATATGTCAGGGAAGGTAATAGTTGTACTCAAGAGTGTCTCGACTAACAATCGTGTTGTCACGATCAATCTTAAGTCCGAAAACCTTTCGCGTGGGGGTTATTTTTGCGTATCTGTCTTAAACGCGAAAGTAGCGAAAATTACCCCCACGCGAAAATAACCACTTATACAGTACACCAAAAGGCATCTGTTAAATTGAATGAGATCCCATTGAAGTAACAAAAACAGTTTTAGGTGCATCCTGTGGGTAGACTGGTAATAATCACTGACTACATCTAAAGTGCTGAACTAAGAATTTCCTCTTGAGGATTCAAGGCAATAAGCAATACGAGGTAAAGGGTATGAATCTTTCACCGTAACTTCGTTTAGCGTTCGATTATCGATGCAAAGACGAATAGAGTTATCTTCCTTTCTGACCACAACTATTGGACTTACCAATGGAGACTGACTGGGGACTATAACATTGTTGTCCAATATTTTATTTATTTCATCCTCCACCTCTTTTCTTTGAGCTAATGGTATTCGCATGTGTGCTTGTTTTATTGCTGCTGCATTCCCTGTATTTATTGTATGTTGTATTACATGGGTAACGCCAATGTCTTATTTAGACTGGGATAAAACATCTTTGTTCTGCATCAATAAATCAAACACGCGCGTGTGTTGGTCAGGTGTTAAATTGTCTTTACATCTTTCCATGGTTTCATTGAAAACTGAAATTGCAGGATGTTGGGTACTCAAAGTTAATTTGTTGATTATATTTGTGTCAGGGATGGTTTCTGCCATTGCTGCAAATGAGTTTTTATGTATGGTTTGAGGTTGATCAGTAACATTGATCATTCTCAATGTAAACCCTTCTGCATTGGTAGCACACAAGGTCTCTGCAACTAGCACGCCTTTGGTTTGAAAGGCTTCCGCTGTGGAATCATTAACTACATTGGTTCCAGCTGGTAATGTCTTGATCGGGTTTGTTTTGATGATCGTCTTACCCAAGGCAGGTATGGTCTCCTTTTGGTTTAGGGAGGTTCTGAGCAAACTCGGTACTTGACTTTCCAAGATACACCCAATCGTTTGGTCATTCAAACATGCAGCATGATTCGGTATGTTTATTACACATTTATTTTTGGTCATAAAATCATATCCTAAAACAGCTGGTATTTCAACATCGGTAACCGACATTTCTTGGAAAACGATTTGGCTATCTATCTGTAAGGGTACCTTACCCATGCCTAAAGGGACAACTGGACTTCCATCCCCCAGACGTAAATGTGTATGGTATGGTAATAATTGGTTGTTCAATCGACTTGGTAATTGGTCAAACACAGTCGTGTGTAAAACACTCATTGTAGAGTATGTATCTATTAATCAATGTACATCTGTATTATGCATTTTAGCATTTACAAATAATCCATCATTTTTTATTTCCTTTCATTGGTCTATTAATTTTATTTGTATTCTCAGCTGAAAGTTGACCCGCACTGTCAGTTTCTAATAGTTTCCATGTTTTGAGTTGTATGAAGAGTTATGTCCTTTCTGACACTACTTTTTCACCATGTCTTACTTGGTCTAGGGTGATGCTTTGGTCCCTTTTCCTTTTGTAACAATCCCAGATCAAATGTCTCTTCTTATGACAGTATGAAAAGGTCTTAGGTTTAGAGGTTGGTACTTGTGGTAATTTGGTGATCTCTATGTCATTATCCACTTTTTGGTTTTCTGGTGCACACCGCTTGGTGAAAATATTTATAAGTTCTTCAAAATGAGGGATGTTATTGGTATCTATCTCCCCAAAAGTGGATAAAGCATGCAAGAAATTCATTTTAAGGCTTTTATTTTGTCAGTCCATTAATTTAATTTCGAAACAGTTTCGAAATGGACTTGGTAGTCTGTCCAACTAGATTTTCCATCATAGTTATTTGGTTTGGTAAAACTAATATTCATATTACTTGGTTTTGGTTTCATGGTTTATGTACTGGTCTTTGTACATTTAGACAACACCGGCAGCTCTATGTCATCAGACCCAGTGGTTATTACATTATGTTGTTCAAGACAAGGGCGAATTGTTTGAACAGCAACTGCTGGTAGATATACTGGCCTGAAGCTATTACCTGAATGTGTGGTTGGTAAATTCATTGGTGTGCTAGACTGTGCACAGTATATAGGTGATGCAGGTGTTGCATGCATATGCATGTATTGATCAATGCCACCAGATTGAGGACTGTCACTAGTTGGAGACTGGTGGTTACATATTATTATCCTATTTTATGCCAGCAAAGTTGTTGTGTGTTTAAATGTGGGCATCTGGTTCACCAAATTGTCTAGATCTCGTATATCTCCCTCATTGTTGCTGACCTTTTTATCAAAATGCTCCATATAGCTATCAAGTCTGCGGTTAAATTGATCAAACTGTTGACTCAAATGGTCTAAAGGTGCCTCAAAATTTGAAAGAGTCCTGTTTGTGTTTTCCAATTGTCTACACAATAATTAAAGCTTAGTTGACTGACAGTTATCAGACTGTTGTGTTCTTAATGAACTGTCCCCCTGATCCTGGGCTTTTGATGGCGACAACCTCTCAAGTGTTGGTTGTTCTAGAGTCACAAGGACTGTGAATTTCTAACTCTGACTGAATGAAACTGTGGATATCCATATTAACTTATTTGTTTAGATAAAAATATTTGTTGTACAGTAATTTTTTGTTTACAAAAGTGCTTAACTTTGTTTTTTTTTAAAATGGGTATGAAAACGAATCCCACCGTCGGACTTCAAAATGTTGAACCTAGGGGACTCGGAGTATGGCGTGTGAGTTTTGGTTAACAAACTCAATCTATATAACTTGGTAGCAGTGTACACCATTAGTAATATGGCTGATCTAAGGCACTGGTTTTATCCAAAGGATAAATGTGTATTATGACAACAATTGTATAGGTTCTTAAACAAAGTAATTTGTTATGTTCAAGTGTAATAATATATTCAAGTACAACAATAGCATAACTTCCCCGAGAGCGATAATAATTAATATGAGGTCCCCCTTATGGAAAGTCGTAGTAAAATCGTGGTAAAATATCTAGGTCAAGTCGAAGTATGTGTAAGTAAAGTGAAAACGTACTGGTAATGACTATGTACAAATATCCTGGTTACGGATTTAACAACGTTTCTTTTGGTATAGACTGGTCGTTCTGAGTCTATGGCAGTTACTTGCACTAAACGGGTCTCTGCTCTGTCTATGATAGTCGCTTCTGTGGGATATGTTCGCTCCTGTTGCGTGCAGACGATGCCCTTTTTATATACGCAGACTCCACTTCTTTGTTGTGGCGTGAATCATCGTCGCTGATTGGTCCGTTTTACGGAAGTTCCCACGGTAATTATAACCGTTAACGGGGCCACCAACTGGGCCACATAAAGTGTTAGGTAGCACACATGCGCACTATAAATTACACACACAAGATACATGACGGATAGTATAAACATAGTTTGTCATGTCAAGATGAAAGGGAAAACAGGCTTAATAAAGCTTACCCTTATAGAAAACAAACCCAAGTACAATATATAAACCTAGTGTGAATGAATGAAATAGATAAGAGAATGTGACACAAGGCTTATAAGGAGAACAAAATACTGGGAAGTTATCGTTGCCCCCTCCCCATTTTGGTCAACCAATGAGAACAAACTATGTCCTAACAACATATTTCCCATAAAAAATAACAACAATTTACATAAATAAATAATCGCGATCACGATACCCGAAACAAGACTATTGTTCATTCAATCATAGTACAGTCGCGACAACTACTCAGGGCACCGGAATACGGCACGGTATCAACAACAAGAACACAATGAAAATGTGCCAGAGTAACAATAATAAATAAAAGTGTCATATATACATACGTACCTACAAACAATATTATCTGCTATGCCTTACACCCTATTCCTTACAATATTAGTGACTAAATTGCTGTATTGACTCAATCCATTTGGTTCAACCAAATGACAAAGATAATTGGTAATATGTATTATATATACCATGGATCTTACGAATTAACTTATTTAAACTAACGATTCCGAAGGATGAGTTGGTTTGAATAAGTTCATGAGTAAGATCCAGGGTATATATGGTTTGTAACTGAAATTACATCATTGAGAAAAGGGTGTTCTCTTCGACGTCCGCGCTAACATGGCATAACATGTAGATATTTATATTAAACCATGACTTAAGCTCCTCCCACTTCCATAGAAACTTAACTATTATTCTCATGTGATATCAAAATCATGGAATAACATCAAGATCTTCATGTTAGACCATGGTTGGTAAAAGTTCACTATTTTTCAGTTGATTACAGCATAAAAACATCAAAGGAAAAATTCGTATTTATGTTACAAGTGCTTTATGAGTAACACTTTGAAATGTTATCTTTTTCATTAATGATTTTATATCAATGGCTAACAAAACATATACACATTTAATGAATTTGTAGATGATCATCATGTTAATATTAATTTTGTAGAATGTTATGCTATGAAGTGTTTGAAGATAACAAAGGGGAACTCAGAATCCGTATATCGAAGAACAGACAAAACAATGGCCAAATGACAAAAAGAACAAAAGGAGAAACAACGATCAACAAAATATACATATAAAACTAAAGATCGAGTAACGCGAACCACACTATTATTAGTGCACTTTCAAATAATTGGAATCAAATTATTATGGATAAAACTATAAACTTGACAGATTATTGTGTAAAATAGTTATAAATGTTAAAGTAGAAACAAATTGTGTAAATATATTTAAAAATAATTTTTTTCAGAGGAATCGACAAGAACCTATTAATTGTCACAAGAAAATGGGAAAACGAGTTGGAAACTTCCGTAGAAGGTTGACATGATATTTATTCAATGTCAGTATGCATAACTATAGATACAAAAACATATTTATGAATAGAAAATCTGCTACATCTATTTTGAAATTGTAGCTTTGCTCAAGATGTTTGATTCGCTGTTAAGCAACTTTTTTTAATGATTTGTGGTATCACCCCACTATTGAATGCACGGGAAATAACTCTTGGAATATCTAGAAATTACATTACATTTACAGGGAATCATATCGTACTCAGTGTATCATACATTATATATACAGGTGTGAATGCATAGGGAAAATCACCCACTTACAAAAGACACATACATTATATATACAAGTGTGAATGCATAGGGAAAATCACACTCTTACAAAAGACATATAGCATTGAACTTCTCAAACCATATCTATTAATATTACGAAATATATTCTTAATATTATTTCTTTTCCTTAAATCATTTGTAAAATAAATGACCAGCTTTTGAAGTTGATATTACAACTATTAAGAAAAAAATATAAACTGTTCGTTTCCTAAAAATAAAACGGACCAGAGTTGCTTTAAATGATAGTATATATGTTTTCCATAATTGTGTTAACATTGATGAAAGACTATGAATTCAGGGTTCACGCACCTTTTTTGTTAGAAAATTCCATGACTATTCAAGGACTTTTCCATGACATTTTTTTAGTTTTTCCAGGACCAACTTTAAGCACAACAACGACTATCAGTAAAACCGTCAACAACTATCAGCAAAACCCTCGGTAATGATACTATCTATCATGTTCTAACTTTTGTAGAGTATATAAGAAAGTGTTTATCATGATCAGCACACTTAGTAACCATTTAATGCAAAATATAGTACATATCATTGTTCATGCCAAAGTGACATGAACTACCATCCAAGTGGAAGTGATCAGTTTTCTATTTAAATTTAACTAAATTCTAGTATTACTTCAATGTTCAGTTGTTTGTTTTTTAAGTTGCTAATTTAGCTATTCATTATATAAGAGATAATATCTATCTTCTTTCTTTCGATTCATTCCATTACATCAAATATTGATAGATTCCAAAGACTGCAAGATAACGTTCCTTCTGTTCCCCAAGGGCCATTTGTTTTGCTATCATACCGTCTGGAAATATGCTCTGAAAAATCTGTGCAATGTCTGTACAACTTTAATGACATCTATTGTTGCCAAATATTCCGACAAATATTTTGTGTAGGCTGGACACTGGCTGGTTCCACTTGTTTATTAGTAATCCACCTTAAGAGCCTCAAATTGCTTGCTGCTTTTTTAAGAGTTCAGAGTGTTTTGTTGAGGTAATATGATTTTTAAGTGCATTTTCGACCAAAGTACTGAAGTCAATATTCATTCTACACACATTACATCATGCTTTAAATTTCTTTTGTGTTTGAGACAGACACTTATGTTCTGGCTTTTCAAGCCTTTTAATATCAAAGGGACAATGTCCAGCTATTTCGTGGTAAAACAATTACAAAATTCTGCATCTGTATGTGGAAGCTGTCAACTTAAAAATATGGAAATACACACATCATAAGCAAACGATCTTTAAAAATTGGAAGATGATTAATTTGTTTTAGATCAGTATGCTTAGTGATATTCCTGTGAATTTTAAGGCAGTTTCACCCATATTTGAAATATCAAATTCCTTTTGACAAAATCATCATTTTGTTTTGCTCTCACTGCTTCTCCCGTCCAACCATTTGTTTATATTCAGGGTTATCTAACCATTTGATTTAAAAATGGCAGTTGCCTGCCATTTTTACAAGTCAAGAATACGGTTTCCAATATCTGGTTTCCTACTGCAACACCGTTTAATGCAGGAAACTTTAGTACATTAGGAAACCAGTCTATGCATCCGGTTGCATATTTAAAATAATAATTTTAAAGAAACGAACTTAAAATCCTTATGCTACATTTACCGCAACTAGAACCTTGCATCAAGTACATCAAAAGGAAACAGTTACGACAGACGTAGGGAGAAGTTCTTAATATTAGATGTTCGAATACACTTAATAAAGGTTACAGTTCAAATAATAATTTTCCAGGACTATTCAATGACTTTTCAATCAAATACAGTTGTCCACGACTTTTAAGGATGTAGGCCTAGGGTATGGGAGACAATTCAATGTTCAGTGTCTTCTCAAATATATGGCCATTTGTTCGTTTTATAATCCCCCTCAATTCCAAGCTTCATGGCAACACAGATTGGTTGCATTAGATATGGACAGTTTTAAAAAATTATTCCGTATCCTTTTGCCTTTCTGTCTGGAAAAAACTGTCCCCTGCTGATGTCTTATACAAATAAAATGGTCACATTGGAAAACTTAATACTGAAATATATTGGAAGGAAATAAATCAATATATTGAAAAGAAAGTGTCATGTTGGAATAAATGTAGTGTTTTCAGAAGTGATATTGAAACTGTATGATGTATATTTCATGAAACACATTTTCATTGCCCCATGAACATGTTTGCACTGTTTTGACCTTCCCATGATTATTAGGAGACCCGAAAATGTCATGAGTGTTAACAAGATATGCTTACATTGTGGTCATTTTATACATTGTTATATTTTGTTGAATTTTGTATATTTATTTAGCAGTCTATGACAGTCTGTGATTATTAGTAGTTCCCCTCATGTCACTACAGAATATGAAAATCGTAATTTTTTGCTTTGGCTTGTCTAATTTTAATACAATTCCACTTTTGCATAAACTGATCAATTTCGTTAGTGAACATCATACTGGTAAAATTTCTTATACATCTATAAATAATAATGGCTATTTTCAAGGAATTTATGTATTGTGTAAACACACCACCTCACTCGCAAATTTTGCATCCTTTTTCAGATTGCAGGTTAAATGTCAAATTATCACATGCATACATTTCCTCAAAATAACCTCTATTCCTATAATATATATGATTGCTGACAGCTTGAGAAATATTCATATTTGAGAAAACAGAGAGAAAATAACTGTTCAAAGGTTGATATACCAACGTGTAAATTGATTTTATGGTAGTTAAAAATGGAAAGCTATGATTGCGGAAACAATGTAATATCCCTGATCCTCTCTCCTCATCCCTCCCACTGAAAATATCTTTTCCTAAGACAACTAAAGAATAACCAGAATCAAATGATTACAACTGCAGAACAGAATTTGAAGGAATTTAACAATACAGCTGGGTTGCTGTCTGGATTTTTGTAAAGAGTTAATCAAGTATAATCCACCTCAAACCACCCCTCCCCCTCCCCAACCGATGTTGAAAAGTAAAAAAAGACAATTGCAGTAATTTGGACATCCACTATGTCAAACTATGTCAAATATAAGAATTTGAAAGCTTTTTGTTATTGGTATCTATTTTTATAATCTCATGAATAAAGAAACAGCAAAGGATGAGTGTGTAATAACCTTCGATGACAATTTCATTTTTTCTGGGTGCCATCCATGAAAAACATAATATTAAATATTTAAAAAATCCGAAGGTACACGTTTGTGAAATGTGGTGCTATAATGTCTATATGTATATTCTTTACTGTGAAATTTTGTGGTGGAAATTAATTGACAGGATTTTTTAATATCCGATTTTAATACCAGGGTGGTATCTCAGGGCATCACCCCTATTCACCAATTTCAACTGTGTTGCACGTGATTATCTCCATACAAGACATTCATATATGCTATACACATATCATAATTATTCAACAATAACACTCTCAATGGTATTAAATCCAAAATATTCTCATTCAACCAGAAATAAATGCGTATATCTGTTAGAAGCTTCCGAAACTAGTATTACCGTCTGGCGTCGGGAATACCCTCAACATTGCTATATTTAGGATGTGCTATGGGGGAAATGGCACAGTAAAATTTCTTGAAACTTTGGCAGATAATGTATTTAGACATAGCTATTCAATGATGCAAAATAAAAAAAAAATGAACTATGGGAAAATTTTAGGGTTATCCAGGCATACAGCGTTCAAGGCATTTATTTTACAAAATAAAAACCCATGACTTCCAGGATTCCATGACGCGTACGAACCCTATATGATGTTGTTGTTTTTTTCGCAGTCAGTTTAAAAAAATTACAATGTTATTTGTGAAATCGCTTTTATCGAAAATACTGAAGGCAATACTATCTTCGAAACTATGTGAGTGACCCTCTGTCAATTTAAAATTACTGAGCAATAATGTATATAAAGCTACTAAGTTGCAACGTAGAAGTAAACTCAACTTTCAATGGCACGAGCCCCACCATCAAACTAGAGTGAACACATATGACCCGGATGGTAAATAGTTCCTACTCCACATGTACTACTCTTCGTACTACTCTTGCTACACACGCGTTGATAAGTGATGAATGAAGAAAACATCTCTGTTGTCATAAGGTTTCGTTCCTAACTGGTCCTCACTGTCAGTAACGAGGTGTATCTCATTTAGTGAAGAATACCTAGCTATATATGTGATTTTTTTTATTTAAAGCTCAACGGGATAGTTGCGATCAACAAACTCACCCAACCTATTATTAATTTGGGAACGTAAAATTAAAGGATCCGGATAGATTATTTTAATTTTTCTCGAGATACATCTTTTTGAACTCTACCTCATCCGAATAAAGGACGTGATTGTCATGATAATAATCAAACGAGGTCAGAGATAAACTGTACTGATGTACTCCTTGATCAAACAACATACAGCAGCACAGCCTTATAATAACTCATCAAGTGTTAAACAGCATTTCAAAAGTGTTCTTATCCAAGTCTTCCACAACGTATTTTAGACATTACAAATGTAAGGAAGCAAATTTCCTGTCATGAATCCAGTTACTGAAGCACTAAATATTGACTTACAGACCCTGGATCGTATAAGCTTACTCTATGCACGAAACGCAAACGAACGAAAAACGCAAACGAAACGAACGGAAAACGAACGAACGCTTCATATGAACGACACGAAAAACGCACGATATACGAAACGAACGCATGATACATGAAGCAAACGCACGATACACGAAGCAAACACACGATACACGAAACAAACGAACGATACACGAAACGACGACACGATACACGAATAGCATCGTGTTATTAGTTGAATGACTTTTGTGCAAATTTATGTGATTAACTTCTGTAATCTTATATTTTATGTGATTAACTTCTGTAATCTTATATCTTATGTGATTAACTTCTGTAATCTTATATTTTATAAGCAAGTTATTTATATAAATGATAAATTAGTCGGTAAAGTAATAGGACAATACAATTTATATTAAATAGTTTATATTACAAATGTGTTTAATAATTATGTTTATGATTAAATTTTAAATCGCATATATTTGACTTCAAAATATGACTTTCTATTTATATAATTAAAGAAAATTTATATTTATTTAATTATATAATTATACATAATTTATATTTATATAATTATACAGAATTAATATTTATAATTATTCGGATTTTGAATTGACAATTCCAACCAGACATAGGTGTATCAGTTATTAACTCGGTTACGCTGTCCGAGAGGTGTGTGGCTTCAACAGGTCATATCATTGTTAATTAGAATAAAATTACAAATGTAAGAGTTGACATTTCACACCTGCTGTGCATGTATTTCCCAGGTGAAACTACCAGAGGCGTTTGTTTACATACATGTAGATGATTTCTTGTTTATTTGTCCTAGAATAAATTATAGAAAAAATGCATTTATTAAATATGTTTTTCCCTTATTGTACAAAATTACTGGTACATGTAAATAAAGGAAATACATATTTTTATATGTAAAATTTTGTTAACACTTTAATTAATTTTTTTTTTAATAATAGTAAGATTGAAATTGTAGTAATTATTTTAAACTGGAAATCGTAGCGTGGGTTCGTTTCGTGTATCGTATATCGTTCTTTTCGTGTATCGTTCGTTTCGTGTATCGTTCGTTCGTATTTCGTTTCGTGTATTAGTCTAATTAAACTGGCGAACGATACACGAACCGAAAGAATAAATTACACGCACGGAACGCAAACGAACGGAAAACGAAAAACGAACGAACGATACACGCAAACGAAACGAACGAAAAGCGCAAACGATACGAAATATATGTTAAGTTAAACGATCCAGGGTCTGTAATATCCCTACTGGTTGGACGATATAGTTCAACCATTAATTTCAAGAAATGCACTGTTTAGTATAAAGCTTAATGTTTAAAAAATAAAAACACAAAAAGCATCAACATCATACACCAATTAAACAAACATTTTGTATGTCTTTATTTCAAACGCAATGCAAAAATGTATTCATATTTTCCTTCACATTTTTCAATTTATGAAATTTCCGGTAAAATATTTGGATTTCCAATCTTTTGCCTTTGATGATTATTCCAGAAACTCGTAGTGTCCATTACATTTTATTTAATTAAGGGTTGATCGCAATTTGTGTTCATGAAGAAATAACCTAAATCAGGTTGTACACCCCGTGTAACAAGCGTTTCGACCAATCCTTACAAAATAATTCATAATTTTTCTGCTATGATATTGAAAAATATATTTTTTTTTTTTAGAAATAAGACAAATAATCGGAAATAAATTTAAATGACCACAAAGGTGCATCACTTAAAGACAATCACCTAATGACAACGGCACGCGACGCTTTGAGAGTGACGTTTATGGTTGGATTCAGTACATTTACAAGTACCCCCAACTTTTTAATCCCCTTACGTCCTTAAAGTGTTTTAGAATAATCGCTTTTTAGCATTTGTTTAATTAATTTTTAAAAATGCAATAGAAAAAAGGCATCCCGAAGACTGATCTGGAAAATTTGTTTAACAGTCAACAAACTTGATCATTAAATACGATATTTTCATACGGCAAATAATACAGGGATTGAATGTACCAAGACAAATCCCATAGGACTCGGAAAAAGGGGGTTTCTTGCATATTTGGCCTTTCAGTCTATTCGCACTTTACCACGCATTTTTCATGAAGAATGAGATATCTCCAATCCGCCGGTTCCTTCATTACTTGTATTGATCATCGCTATGCCGTTGTTCTGTTCTGCTTTAGTGGTCACCGTGCTACCTTGTCTTTAATGTGGTCACGTGACCCCTGTGATTGATTCCTAATATTTGTTTTTTTTCATTTTGAGTAGATATCATATAATTGGATTATGGCTTAAATGAGTAAAATTAATGCGTTTTCGCGTGTATTGAACCAAAAAGTAAAAACACGTTTTTAATGGATTTTCAATTGATGGACAACCTTAACATGACTGCGTGAATACAACAATGAGGACCAAGCCAGTAGATAGTCGATCCGGATACAAAAGGGTGCATATATTTAAAACCTATTTATTTTGATATTTGTTGATCAACTACTATTTTGAAAATTTTCAGAGTATATCTTTTTCAATGATTCGGTAGTTTTAATATATGTATAATCATGTTTCTCATATGTATATAAATGAACGATAAAGTATGACACCCGAATTTTCAAATATTATTTGTTTACTAGTTTGATAAATCTAAAAACTGTTTTGTATGTTTTACCGTTATTCAAGGATACGAAACTGTATATGTAATGGTGCAACTTTAAATTATATTATTTTAGTGGTAGTAAAATGAAAAAAATGGCTACTGATCTTTGGATCACTATAAGGACTGACTAAAACACAATGTGACAAGGGAATAGTGTGAATGTGGTATTTTTGATATTTTGTAATAAAATCACCTTCACTGCTCGTAAAAAATAAAATTTAACACACTTTTAGCATACATATTAAAGGAAGGCATGTATATGGTCTTTGTCCGTCGTCAATATTGTTCGTATTATAATATTTGAAGATTAAATCCGTATATACACCAAAAAAAACAGAACACATTTGACGGATACATGTACAGAAAAAAAGCTACATAGTATACCGATAGTTTTATTGATCGATTGATATATTTAACGTTTAGTGACAAATACGATGACCCTAGTAGTCTATTGGGAGATTTCATGTAAAACATCATTATGTGGTGTCGGCTGTTTTAGATTTAAGATTGACATAAAATATATATAAATATGTAATATAATGCAAAATACTGTGAATCAACAAGCGTAAAGTAATATAACATATCAATATAGTTAAATGGATGGACAGATTAGATACACATGTACTTACCTTACAGGTGATTATAAAGTTTATATAATTAAATAAAAAGGAACTATAATGAACAGAATACTTACTGTTGTTCACTGAAAAAAAAAAGTAAATAATTAGTTATAGATTAAAACTGTCATAAATAAACCTACAATACAATAATATAAAACATTTAATGCTGTGGTGGTCAATACAATGGAAACATTATACAGCGTAGATGAAATAAAAACGATTAAAATTATCTTACTACAGTAAATAACATAGATATGTTACTCATATACGGTGGTACATCAATAAATATAAATGTGCTAGTGAAATTTAATGTACAGATACATGTAATAAAACAGAACTATGACATCGGTACCCCCGGTGTATTACATGTATTATAATACCTCACATATTATAATAAAATTGTTCTATTTTCGCATAGATTTTAAAAGAAATATATAGCGTTGCACCACTATGCGAAAATAGTATGCATTGCTGTTGCCACGGACTATTGATTTTCACGTCAATCACTGTTCAAATCACGTGCGAGGGCAGAGCTTATTCCTGTCTGACAGAAAGTAGGCGGGACTTATTTGTCTGATCATCTGTGCGCTTAAAGTTTCGATGTTCTTCACCACTAATTGAAGTCGCGTAAAGACTATACTGCAACGAAAAACAAACAAGATGTCGCGGTTTTGGTCAAAACGACCCCGCAGCGTTTAGGAAAGATAATTTTAGGTCCAAGAGACAACTTTTGCTGTCAAAGTATTGTCAGATTTCATCATTGAAAGGGATATGGAAATTGATATTTTGGAAGCTACAAAAGATGAGATCGCAAAATTGTTACAAGATTTGTATGCCCATATTAAGAACAAAAATCCTGAATTGTACAAGAAAAACACTGTTCTAGCCATAAGACAGAGCATAAATAGATATCTGAAGGAAAATGACAGAATGTTCGACATAATAACATACCCTGAATTCCCACAGGCTAACAATAATTGTACTTTCCTACTCCGGAAAACGAGAGAATAGGGGAAAGGCACGGTCACACACCACGAGGCAATATCTATAGAAGATTTGAAAATGTTGCATGAATACCAATTGATATTCAATACTAGTACTCCTCAGGGCCTACTTAATAAGAATATATTTGAGACAATATTATACTTCTGCAGAAGGGGCCAAGAAAATCTTCCAGAATTGAAGGTTGATGAATTCAAAGTTGACTCTGACCATAAAGGTCAGATATATGTTTGTATGCTAACAATATAATTGACAAAAAAAAACACCAGGGAACTTCAAATGAGACTGAAGGTACAGAGGGAATGATGTATGCAACTGGTACAGATAGATGTCCTGCAAAGTCGTTCGTAAACTATCTCGAGAAGCGCAATAATTCAACTGATAGATTATTCTTGCACCCCAAAAATTCATACAGTGAGGAAGATGATGTCTGGTTCAGGAATGAACTCATTGGACCAAATAAAATGAAGGTTTTCATGAAGAATTTGACGAAATCAGCACTACTATATACAGAATACACCAACCACTGTATCCGCTCAACCTGCAAAACATTGTTGGACTATTGAGGCTTCCAGTCCCGTCACATCAAGATCGTCAGTGGACACAGAAATAAGGCATCATTATCCAGCTCTTGTTATGATACGTCAGGTAAATGCCACACAAATATTAAAATAATGCTCAAATTTTAGTACAGTAATAAAGATATATAGCAAAAGTGCAGTTAATTTAAATTATGCAAATGACCATTTCGACAATTTATTTCTCATCAATGCAGATAAAATCAAAACATATGGAAGACCAAAACCAAAATAGGCAAAAAGTCTGATAGAGAACAAATAACCTGAAGGGCATAAAAGTAACTCCAAAATCAGCTATTAGGAGATACATTTGCATGAGGGAGGAACTCCTTAGTTTTATAAATTTCGAGACTTTAGATATTGTTAATTTTTCTAAAATAAATATCGGTACATAACCAAACATTACTTATTATACATAATTTATTCCGATACAATGATTCACGACATTTTCTGCACAAATACATTATGATGTTAGGGAAATTACATTGTAACTCAAATGCCACAGTAAAAAAATATTTTACTATGGGAAACTTCATATGGATCGACAGGTATGCAGTACATAAGAAAGAATATACATTAAATTACAAACACAATTGGAAAACCATTTCTGTTTTCATTTTATTGAGTTTATCCAAAATTGTTTAATGAAAAATTTCAAAAAAGGTACCGGGTAAACTGTTTCAAACTGACAATGATTATTGTATATTTTGATTGGCACCATCAAATATGGCACAATTGACTTAACAGTCAATAAATTTACATCACAAAGAAGGAAACAGCTAAATGTACATATAAATTAACTATTTTAGTCAAATATATAAACATGTTCATCAGTAGATATATAACATGTATTTTGTGTGAAATAACAAAGTACCGACATTGCAGTTACATGTACATGTACCCGTAATTTAAATTCCGCATATGGCTATTTAGACAATTTATGTCTCACCAGTTAGTACCGATAAAATCCAAACAGTTTGTATATGCTCGTAGAGCTAGACTATGCTGTTATACACAATACTGAAATTGTGATTAGCAGCCTTCTGCTCGGACTGTATCAAGATAAAAGAAGTCTACATATGGGTTTTTGTTATGCAGTCTGTAATTCTGGAAATAGCTCTATTTACTCATAAGTTACTATTTTTCAAAGCCAAACGGAATGTTTTTTATTACAGTTAGTGTGTCCCAGGAAAAGACTGTTGTAGAAACACGTCTGATGAGAATCCACAGCCAATACCAGTAGTAGAGAGTGTTTCGGTTGATGGAAACAATAGAAGACAAGTTATGTTCTCAATGTTTGTAATGTATACAGGTACTATTGGAATTAAGAGAGATATGGGAAATATAGGCATGAGACAACAACCTGATAGAAATGACAGGAGGGTAGTCATGTAGCAATCAATAATGAGCTCTGCCTTAAAGTCACACTCCTAAGCGAGCTCATGAACAAAAAAACATTCAAGTGAATTAATTACACGTTCATAGTCGGGTGTTAATACATTTATCGAAGATTTTCCAACAATATCGCACTCATATATGGAAATCCATGTCTCAAAATGACCTTACATGTAATTTCACTCCATTAATGGGATGCAAGTATAGTTTTTATCAGTACATGCGTATAGTGCAAGTTAACAAGCATAGATAATGACAGATATGTAAATGTGCCAATATGGTCGAGAACTATTTGTGCAAAATTGATGTTCAACAATGAATCATTTGAATAATAATAGTATTAGCATTTTGTATATGCAAAAATATTACTAGAATATACACCCAATACAATTAACGGATTGTTTACATTATTCCAGTTGAAACTGCACCATATGATCCTGATATAATTGACTTTATGGAGCTACCTGATAATGTTGTGGTGGACTATTGTCAATCCGTAGAGAAGTCCGAGCAGTCAGCAAGTGCCCCAAAGAAGATGAAGATGATGACAATGCGTCCCAATATTTCAAATTGTACCGTCAATATTAATTATTACACATGAACAATACGGGAAAATAGTAGATATTGTTTAAATTTTGAGAACACTTTAAGAGACTTGAAAATACCGTAGAAAGAACAGCTCCTGTTCCTGTACCACTGGCATCAGTGTCTAAAATAAACACTTTTTCAAGACACGGGTATATTAAAATTGGACTTGAGGTCAAAGCATGTTTTAATATATTAAAGGAATCTTCACATTCATGGGTCCATTTAAGAATGACATGTTTCTCTGTTAGTCTGTGTAGCGGTCTAGCAATTTTAGAAAAGTCTTTCATAAATCTTCTATGATAACTGCAGGTTCCCAACCAACTTCCCACATCTTTAAAATTGGTAGGAGTTGGCCAGCTTTCTATCGCATCAAGCTTTGATGAAACAGGTAATATTCCTTCACTGGTTACAACATGACCCAAGAAGGCTACCTTGATCTGGAATGAATAAGAAACATTTCTTGGGAGCTATTTTTAATCCTGCATCTCTCATACGACCTTAGACACTTTGGAGCCTGGTAACATGCTCATCAAACGTTCTAAAGAACACAATTATGTCATCTAGGTAGATTTTGCACGTCTCCCACTAGAGACCTGCAAGAACATACTCATTGAGGCGCTCAAGCGTAGCACCGGCACATGATACACCAAAAGGCATCCTGTTAAATTAAAAGAGGCCCCTTGAAGTAACAAAACACGTTTAGGTGCATCCTGTGGGCAGACCGAACACTGGTAATAATCACTGACTAAATCTAAAGTGCTGAACTAAGTATTTCCTCTTTAGGATTCAAGGGAATAAGCAATACGAGGCAGAGGGTTTGAATCTTTCACCGTAACTTCGCTTAGCGTTCGATTATCGATGCAAAGACGAATACAGTTGTATTCCTTTTTGACCACAACTATTGGTCTTACCCATGGAGACTGACTGGGGACTATAACATTGCTGTCCAAAATGTTATCTATTTCATCCTCTACCTCTTTTCTTTGAGCTAACGGTATTCGCATGGGTGCTTGTTTTATAGCTGCTGCATTCCCTGTATTTATCTTATGTTGTATTACATGGGTAAGGCCAATGTCATATTTAGACTGGGAGAAAACATCTTTATTCTGCATCAATAAATCAAACACACG
>MJUT01002847.1:22964-39524 GCA_002080005.1 Gigantidas platifrons
CATGTATTTTAATACCTCACATTTTATAAATTAATACGATTGTGAAATGTTGTACATATATGTAATCAAATAGAACTATGACATTGTTGTATTACATGCATAGCAAAAGGAAACTCAAACCAGCACCAACATTAAATATAAAATAATTATAATTATGTCATCATATGCACAGGTACATTACGGGTAAAATAACCTTAAAATAATCAACAGATCAATATTGAATGAAACAATTTTGCATGGTTGATACATGGGTCGTTAAATAATGGAAATAATATATTGCATTGATAATATGGAAATAATTCAAACGATTTGTTTGCCACTGAAAAAGGCATTTTACCAATAAACTTAAAAGTGTTGACGAAATGGCAAACGAGTTGTGTATAAATATGCGTAGCCAGCATCTGTGTATTTCATATATTACACGTGGATACTCAAACCAGATATTACTATGGTACTCTGTAATTAGAATTGTGTCATCATTTACACAGATACAATGGAAATCTACACCCCCTTCGTCCATAAAAAAAGAAAAAAAAACAATTATACTTGTTAAAGTTGCAACTTTTGAAACAGGATAAAAACTTTACAACTTGGGGTACATTTTTGTATTTGTTTATGTTGAAAAAAGCGATTGTCAAGTGAACGTGAATGTTAGTAGATTTCGCTATAAGATTCATTTTCATAGCACTGCCTTCCATTAAAACAATGATTAGTTTGCATTATATTTGCAACTAATGTTACCCATATTAAGATCTGCTACAAGACTTCCATGTATTATACATGATTTTCACGTTTCGAATAGTAATAGTGGGAAAATAGTGAATTGTAGTTTTCAATGTTAAAACTACGTGATCGTTTTCAACCAATGCTAATTTTTTTTTTTATCGTGATAGTTGTTAAGGTGTGTTTGAGTCATTTTCTAGCCACAAGTCGACAAGTCAAAATTTTCATATTAAATCTGTGCTTTAGATTTAATTCATGATGTGTGCTATACATATGATTTATTTACAAGAGTATTTTACACAAATTGGTTTTGTATATACATTTGTTAAAGAACATTCAGCATATTCAAAGTGGGTATGATTTTCACACTGTGCCCAAGTGGTGGTCCGACGAAAGGGTATTTGCCATGAGAACGCAGGTTCCCAGCGTTCCAATATCTGGTTTGACCTGAGCGTGCATTAATCGTGGGTACGAGTTTTGAATTTTCTTTTAATATTTTACTATGATGATGTCAACGAATGAAGAGGGATAAAATACACATATATATATTTATTGAAAACAATTGTTTGAAATCAAATCCGGCATCCTATCGTACATGGTGGGATGGTCGGTCGTACATGGTGGGAAGGTCGGTCGCACATGTTGGGATGGTCTGTCGTACATGGTGGGATGGTCGGTCGTACATGGTGGGATGGTCGGTCGTACATGGTGGGATGGTCGGTCGTACATGGTGAGATGATATGTCGTACATGGTTGGATGGTCTGTCGTACATGGTGAGATAGTTGGTCGTCCATGGTGGGATGGTCGGTCGTACATGATGGGATGGTCGGTCGTACATGGTGGGATGGTCGGTCGTACATGGTGGGATGGTTTGTCGTACATAGTGGGACGGTCGGTCGTACATGGCGGGATGGTCGGTCGTACATGGTGGGATGGTCGGTCGTACATGGTGGGATGGTCGGTCGTACATGGTGAGATGATATGTCGTACATGGTTGGATGGTCTGTTGTACATGGTGAGATAGTTGGTCGTACATGGTGGGATGGTTTGTCGTACATAGTGGGACGGTCGGTCGTACATGGCGGGATGGTCGGTCGTACATGGTGGGATGGTCGGTCGTACATGGTGGGATGGTCGGTCGTACATGGTGAGATGATATGTCGTACATGGTTGGATGGTCTGTTGTACATGGTGAGATAGTTGGTCGTCCATGGTGGGATGGTCGGTCGTACATGATGGGATGGTCGGTCGTTCATGGTGAGATGGTCGGTCGTACATGGTGGGATGGTTTGTCGTACATAGTGGGACGGTCGGTCGTACATGGCGGGATGGTAGGTCGTACATGGTGGGATGGTCTGTCGTACATGGTGGGATAGTCGGTCGTACATGGTACGAAGGTCGTTCGTACATGGTGGATGGTTTATCGTACATAGTGGGATGGTCCGTCGTACATGGCGGGATGGTCGGTTGTACATGGTGGGATAGTTGGTCGTACATGGTGGGACGGTCGGTGGTACATGGTGGGATGGTCGGTCGTACATGGTGGAGTGAACGGCTAAAATAACTCTATCTTATTTTATTTATTATAACTCGTTGTCAAACAGGACAATCTACTATGATGAGATTGTCGACACATGTATTTAGATAAGAATAGTTTGAAGATACCAATGGGGTAATCAGATAAAATGACTAATTGACACAGAAAGTTTATTAAACTTTGTCAGCTTTATTGGAGAATAGAGAATACGATACAAGTGGAAGGCTTCTAGGTAATCCTAGTTATTTCTATAATCGGCAATATATTAAGGTGTAATACGATCTGTGTATGTTATACTTTATATAAGTGTTATTTATGTAGGCACGTAATATAATAAATGATATTCGAGTTCTTTTATTCTAATTAAACTAATGTTCATCTAGTATATACAGACAAGAGCAAAAGAATGAACTCATTCGACCTAAAATAGATCATTAAAAACAGACAAATGCAAGAGGGAACATAATCTTGTCCTCTGAGAAGATCGTTCAAAACAGACAAAAGCAAGTGAAAGAAAAATTGATCCTAAAAGTAGATCAAGTAAAACAGACAAAAGCAACAGAAAAAAGATATTATCCTAACAGTATATCAACTAAATAAATGAATGATATTTTTAGTGCGATTCCAAATAATTGGAAGCAAATTATTATGGGTGAAACTATGATGCATGATCTAATATGTAATGGAATAGATGAAAAAGCAAAAGAAGAAAACAAACCTTGTAAATATTTTAACAAATTATGTATTTAGATAATTCGATAAGAGCCTATTATGTAACATAACAAATGAGAAAACGATTTAGAAACGTCTGTGGACGATTGACATGGCATTTATGCAATGTATTGTGCGAAACTAAAGATGCAAAACTACAAACTTTCAACTTAGACTAATGCACATAATTTTGCCTTGTAATTCATACCTGTATAAATGTGGACTTAACGAAAGAGAATTATGTGTGGAAACTAACAAAAATATGCTACATCTATTTTTGGAATTGTAATATAGTTCACAATTTTTGGTTTGCTGTTACAAACTTTTTAAAGATTTGTGCTTTTACTCTTTCATTGAATGCAAGGAAGATAACTCTTGGAATATCAAAGAAATACTTTGAGGATCGAGATACAGTAAATTATATTTTGTAAATTCCAATCTATATTCAACTTATGTAACAGTATAACATTATACAACACGATTTGTGGTCATCGTTTGGTGGATTTAGATAATAAATTATTTTAATAAATAGTTTGTATTTGAAACAATATTCTGACATGTTTTACCAAATATGTGGTCCATGTCGATGAACATATTAAGAAGAAAAAAACACAAACTGTTTGTTTTCAATAAATAAAAATGATCAAAGTTGCTTTTATGCGCAGTATAATTTGAATTTGAATTTTAGTGTTTAACGCCACTTTCAGCAATATTTCAGCTATATCATGGCGACCAGTTTTAATGGTGGAGGAAGCCGGAGTACCCAGAGAGAACCATCGACCCTGGGCAAGCAACTGGTAAACTTTATCACTTGCGGCTGCGAGTCGACTGCACCCTTTTTTGTAAATTACTAAGCTGGGCGCGAACCCACGCCGTATTGGCGATAGGCTTATATGAGCGGTTAGATCCAACGACCTAACTCATTGAGCCACATGGTCTCTAAATGGCAGTAGATATATTTTTCATAATTGTGTTAATATTGTTAATATTAATATTGATAGACTGTGATTTTGTTGTTTTTTGCAGTCAATTCTAAAAAAATACAGTTTCAGTTGTGAAATCGCTTTTATCGAAAACACTGAAGGCAATATTATCTTCGAAACTATGTGAGTGACCCTATGTCAAGTTAAAATCAATGAGAAATAATGTATCGAAATCTACTAAATTTACATCGTAAAAGTAAACACAACTTTTAATGTCATGAGGTTTTATTAATTTGCATGTAAGGTTCATTTTTTTTTGATAGCACAACTTTTGTGATTTGTCCTCTTAGATACTTATTCGGGAATAAGCTAAGAACAGATATTAATCAAGGTTCCGTAGACTACAAAGGTTGGATAATTTCACATCTAGAAGAAGAAGAATATGAGCTTAGGAAAAGCCTGCCGATACAAAAGAAGTAATATGAAAGACAATAAAGTGTCCAAAAGATGACACAGAGAACCAAGGAAAGAGCACTACGATCCCCGCCATAAAACTAGAGTGAGCACATATGACCTGGAAGGGTAAGTAGTTCCTACTCCACATGTACAATCCTTCGTGCTACTCTTGTTACAAACCCGTTGATAAGTGATAGATGAAGAAATTGTTTGTCGTGAGGTTTCGTTCCTAACTAGTCCTCACCGTCAGAATCGAGTTGTATCTCAATTCGTGAAGCATACCTATATATTTGATATCTTTTATTTAAAAGCCAACGGGATATATGTTATCAACAAAACCACACAACCTTGGTTGGATAATTCCAAATATAGAAGAAGGAATATGAGTGTAGGACAAGTTTGCAGATATAAAAGAAGTAATATGAAAGACAATACAATGTCAAAAAGATGACACAGAGAAACCACGAGGCCCGCCATAAAACTGGTTCTGACGGTCAGTATCGAGGTGTATCTCAATTCGTGAAGCATACCTAGATATATATGTGATATCTGTTATTTAAAACCCAAACGGGATAGATGCGATCAACAAAATCAACAAATCTAGAATTAATTGGGGAACGTAAAATTAAAGGATCGGGATAGATTATTTTAATTTTTCTCGAAATGTCCCATGTTGAACTCTACCTCATACGAATAAAGGACATGATAGACATGATAATAATCGGATTGAAAACAAATTATATTGACGGAGGATATTATTTTGTACGGTGTTTCTACGTGACTGTAATTAAAAGGTCTGCAACAAATATCACTGATTACGTAGTCATGATATCTGTCCTTTCCCCAAAAAGGTGATCAGTAATATGTACTCAAGAATACATTTGAAGATTCCAAAGAGGTAATCAGAAGCCGAAAATGGCAGGAGGACAGACAATAAAATGGCTAAAATATAAAAGGACAAAACGACAAGCAATGATCTAGTTGGAATTCCACTAAATACATGTCAGTCATTCATCAATATTTAATAAACAGCTATATGTAAATCTTCTAAGACAAATACGACATCTGGTCAAGCCCGCCTTCTCCGTCCAATTTTGTCATTAAGAACAAAGTGCCTTGACAACCAAGTAATGCATTTCGTGCAATTTGCTATGAATATGTTGGTCCAAACTGTGTTGACAGCGCTTTAAATTTTATTTCATAATCAAAGGCTTATAATTGGTTCATGGAATAGAAGAATTGGATATTGGGGTATCCAACGAGTCATGAGCTTTCTGCGAAATAATTGTGATCTTATGGATACATTTATGACTAAGGATCCAGTCAAAGAACATACGTTTACCGATGTCAAAATGCATTTAATAAATTGCACATTATGAAAGAGTGTTGGGCATTAAAACTTTCACTTGGCAACAGGCAAGAAACAAAATCCTACCATATATGAATTTACTTTGATCAGAAGAGATAATGAACTTCAAAGTAACAGATATTGGAATAGCTTATGTGCTTATGTGCTGAAGCTTGAACTGACAAATGGCACATGACAATAGACCGGTTGCCCGAAAACAGTTGCCGAATGTCCTTTATCATCATCATTATAACCATTATTACAAACCAACAGCTGAAGCTACTATTTCATCATCCTTATTAAACATCTTCCGAATATGCATTATCACCATCCTTAGAACCATCAGTATAAACCAGCTGTTGAAGCTACCCTATCACCATTCTAAGTTCAAAATTAAAAGTAGGTTTTGTATTAGATTAAAATCAGAATTTATAATGTGTGATTCGAAGTTCAAAAAGTTTAATTGTATTAGGTTGTTTATGATAAATATTTGTATTTAAAGGATTAAATACACAGTCTCAGGCAAAATGTGAAAGATAAACCTTAATATTGGCTGCCTACTGTATACTAAGTTTGATATGTCTGTTTTCCAGTGAAGACGCGTTTGCTTCAACAAATAAACTCACAACAGGATTATATTCTGAAAGTTTCTAGTGAGAGTCTTAATCATTATTTGATGATGAAAGTTTGACTGACTGATCCATAAACGACGCATCCTTAATGTACGTTAGAGTGAATCCATGGCTTACATAAATGTACTAAATTTTATAAACCTCTGCTATTCCACCCCCATTCGGTACTGGATATAAATTGTAAACTATGAAATATCTTAAGTTACTTTTTTTAAAGCATTTATGTGTAATGAGAAGAATGATAAAATTAAACTCATAATTATAAGCAATCAGCATGAAGAAGGAGACCGTTGTGCATTGAAAATGTCTTGGATCAATAAATCATTGGAGCCAATGAATGTGTCTTTACATATTTTTACTTCTTAGTTCAATATACTGTGCCTAATTAAAACAGGTTTGGAAGTCCTGACAGGGAAGTTACATGCCGTCTGTAATGATGTATTTTGTTATTTGTCAGAACCCAAATCAATGAATATTGATGTGTGTGATACAAATGCTACACTTAGTCAATCAATATGATTCAATCCATTCACAAAGATACATGGTAGCATGTGCTCTCATAGCTAATAATGTGAAATTATTTTTTATTTATGATTTTATACCATCGGATAATTAAAAAAAAAACTGTGCACAACGTATGAATTTGTGGATATTAATAATGTTAATATTAATTTTGTAGAATGCTGTAGAATATTATTAGTGTATTTCCAAATAATTGGAAACAAATTATTATTGCTGAAACTATGAAGCATGACAGAATATGCAATGCAATAGCTGAAAAAGCGAAAGTGGAAAACAAACATTGAAAATATTTGCTACAATTTATTTTTTCACATAATTCGACTAGAGCCTATTAAGTGCCATAAAAAAATGAATGAACGACCTAAAAACTATTGCAGACAATTGGCATGATATTTACTCAATGTCATTATGCATAACTAAAGATACAAAACTAAAACACTTTCAATTTAAGCTATTGCACATAATTTTGCCTTGTAATTCTTATCTATATAAATGTGGACTTAACGAATTATGTATGGAATCTAAGAAAAATATGTTACATCTATTTTGGAATTGTAAATTAGTTCAACATTTTTGGTTTTATATTAAACACTTTTTAAAGATTTGTGTTATTACTCTTTTATTGAATGCAAGGAAGATATCTCTTGGCATATCAAAGAAATACTTTGAGAATCAAAATACAGTCATTTATATTTGGTTAATTTCAAACTATATTCATCATTTGTAACAGTACAACAGTTAACAGCACTATTTGTGGTCATTGTTTGCTGGATTTTAAGAATTCATGATTTTAATACAGGATTTAATTAATGAGTTTGTATTTGAAACATTATTTTGACAATTAATTGTCAAATATATCGTCCATGTTGATGAGCATGCGAACAACAGAGACGTATTATTATAAAATGCAATATATTTTTCTAAAAAAAATGGAGTATATATATGCTAAATTTATTCTATAATAAGTTGTGATGCTTAAAATTGGAAACATATTACCCAATCAAGCAATTGTCTTTTCACTCTCAATGTCCTGTCGTCAAGAGAATTGATGAAAAGGAAGTCACAGCACACTTTACACGAGAAGACACATTTCATAGAGGACACCCTTTAAAGGATCGAGGTAGATTACTTAAATTTATCTCGAGAAGTCCATTTTTGAACTCTAGTTCATAGGAATAATGGACATGATGAACATGATAAAAATCTTATTGTAAGCATATTATGTTGATGGAGGATGATATTTAGTACGATGCTTCAATGTGACAGCTTACAGCAAACCCTACAACAATTATCACTGATTATTTAGGAAAACATGATAAAACAAACAAGAGTCAAACGAGGACAGAGATAAACTGTAATGATGCACTTCGTCAACTAAAAACCTACAGCAGCACAATCTTATAATTACTTCTACTCCAGTCATTAATCCCAGAAATGCAGTGTTATATCAAGCTTAACATTGTTTTAAACTTGTTTTCGAATATCTTTAATTATATATATTATATAATGTTGAAATTGATCATCATATTTAACAAATAGTTCACGGCACTGAGGGCCATATGGCAGTTTATGGACCGGGATGTCACCCACAAAATATTATATGGATCGAAGCGAAGCTGAGGTCCATATAGTATTTTGTGGGCGACAGACCGGTCCATAAACTGCCATATGGCCCGAAGTGCCGTGAACTATTTGTTATATTATACTTCGCGTCCAAAAACAAGCCCAATTATCTCCCGAAATAAAGACTCGAAAACTTGGCAGTCCACTGCCGGTCCATATAACGTTATATGGACCGGCTGCGCTAACAAAGACAAATAGGGAAAATATAAACGTAAAGTATAATATTATCAAATATTATTTATTTGAGAAATAAATCATGGAAGTCAGTTGAGTTTTAGCATGGATTGAGGGATATTAGTATTTAATCCCGAGCTGTAGCAACGAATAAAATGTATTATTATACTTCAGTATCTTTTTTCAGTAGAAAATCAAGTGTAATATTATAACTAATAAATCCTAAATTCCTTGTTTTCTCTATTTAAACGTTCATCAGATTTTTTACTGATGACCAGGGGAACAGTACTGTAATCATATTTCGCGGTTTTGTTTTCTTCGATTCTCATTGGCTATTCAAAATCGGGTGTCTTCGGTTTTTTTTTTATCAAGGTTAAAATCCGAAATGTATCCGTTTTTGCATTCCGGAATTACAATCTTGACTGGAAGTTAAAAACACAAATATAAAGTTTATGGAGACACAAGATAAAAACACACAAATAAGTGTTTATTGCATCCAACATTATTGTAAATAGAGTTTCAGTATAATAAAACAATTAATCTGCACTTGCGGTGAACTTCATATTTGTTCACACTTGGGATGCTTTTTTCCCTCGGGTTAAAGCCCTCGGAAAAATAACACCCTCGGGTGAACAAGTATGATGCTCACCTTAAGAGCAGGCATTAATTGTATACTAATATGATAATAACTCATCAATTTTTACGACGGGATAGTCAGTCACATGTACTTTTAGGACGGGAAGGTCAGTCGTATTGATGAAGCATCCGTAACAATAATATTGTGTTTGCATGTTTTAATTGCACGTCGCATATTATTAATTTTGTTTATGTTGATTATTTTCAGTGAACGTAGATGCTTAAAACAACCATGTAAATAATTTTATTTCGTGATTTCATCAATGATTACAATCCTGTGCACTATCCAATATACATGTATCTACATTTCTATTTATATGACTGATAAATGTGTTATTGCTTAACATTAAATGAAAAAAAAATATATCAGTAGTTAAATATGTGAAATGTTGAGTTGAAATGTATACTAGTGAAAATGGAAAGAAAAAAAAAGAACAATATATTAAAACAGCTCAACAATGTAATCGAAATCGTAGAAACAGGAAAAATCGACATCCCTTTCATACATATACATGCCCATTCACTTTCATTGGTTGGTACCGGCACTTCAACAATAAAACTTGTCGTGGTTAACCTAGTT
This sequence comes from Gigantidas platifrons, assembly GCA_002080005.1. Classification (NCBI taxonomy): domain Eukaryota; kingdom Metazoa; phylum Mollusca; class Bivalvia; order Mytilida; family Modiolidae; genus Gigantidas; species Gigantidas platifrons. The sequence goes on from MJUT01002847.1 coordinate 32,831, forward strand.
CACTAGATCAAAGCTTCCCTTTTAATGGCGTGATGCGATCATACAACTTACAGCCTTCTTTGTACACCACCGTTTTTACATTTTACATTTTTTAATCAATAGACTTGATTCACTGTTCAGGTATGTTGGCATTTAACATTCTTAGTTACCGTGTTGTACAACATGTATGTGCGACAAGTTTACAGATACCAAATATGTAATCATAAACCGTTCATCTATAAAACACTACACAGAAAACTTAAACTTGTCCATACAAATCTCATGTGTACAGGAAGGGTACATGCTTTCGTAATTATTTCAATGGAATCATTTGCGTGGTTTTCATGTGATTTCACACCTACTCTTAGTACACACCTATTATCACAGAAATATTGAGTTCAACACTCTAGAATGCACATTCCAGGTTTACTAGTTTGAATAATAATTGCTTAATGAGATATAATGTACATAAATCTAGTAAAGTTCCAACGTAAAAGTAAACTCAACTTTTAATATCATGAGTTTTTATTACTTTACATGTAAGATGCGATTTATCTGATAGCACAACTTTGTGATTTGTCGTTTTAGATACTTATTCGTGAATGAGTTAAATCAAGGTTAATAACATATATAAATCAAGGTTCTGTAGACTACAAATGTTGGATAGTTCCACACGTAGAAGAATAAATATGAGTGTAGGAAAACTTTGCAGATACAAAAGAAGTAATATGAAAGACAATGCAATATCCAAAAGATGACACAGAGAACCAAAGAAAGAGCCCCACCATGAAACTGCAGTGAACACATATGACCCGACAGGGTAAGTAGTTCCTACTCAACATGTACCACCCTTCGTGCTACTCTTGCTACAAACCCGTTGATAAGTGATGAATGAAGAAGCTTCTCTGTTGTAGTAAGGTATCGTTCCTAACTGATCCTCACTGTCAGTATCGAGGTGTATCTCATTTCGTGAAGCATACCTAGCTATATATGTGATTTCGTTTGTTTAAAACACAACGGGATAGTTGCGATCAAAAAAATCACCCAACCTAGAATTAATTTGGGAACGTAAAATTAAAGGATCCGGATAGATTATTTTATTTTTTCTCGAGATACCTCTTTTTGAATTCTACCTCATCCGAATAAAGGACGTGATTGACATGACAATAATCAAACGAGGTCAGAGATAAACTGTACTGATGCACTTCTTGATCAAACAACCTACAGCAGCACAGCCTTATAATAACTCATCAAATGCTAAACAACATTTCAAAAGTTTTCTTATCCAAGTCTTCCACAACGTATTTTATACATTTTAAATGTAAAAAAGCAAATGTTCTGTTATGAATCGAGTTACTGAAGCATTACATATTGACTTAATATCCCTACTGGTCCGTCGATATAGTTAGACCATTAATCCCAAGAAATGCATTGTTTAGTATAAAGCTGAATGTTTAAAATATAAATACACAAAAAGGATCAAGATCCTTCACCAATTAAACAAACATTTTATATGTCTTTATTTCAAACTCAATGCAAAAATGTATTCATAGTTTCCTTTTCAAATTTTGGGCTTTCCAATCTTTTGCCTTTGATGATTTTTCCAGAAACTCGTCGTGTCCATTACATTTTTTTTAATTAAGGGTTGATCACAATTTGTTTTCGGTTCATGAAGAAATAACCTCCACCAGGTTGTACACACCGTGTAACGCGCGTTTCGACCAATCCTTACAAAATAATTCAAACTTTTTTGTAAAGATATTGAAAAATATATATATTTTTTTCGAAATAAGACAAATAATCGGAAATAAATGTAAATAACCCCAAAGGTGCAACACTTAAAGACAATCACCTAATGACAACGGCACGCGACGCCTTGAGAGTGACGTGTATTGTTAGATGCAGTACATTTACGAATAACCTCAACTTTTTAATCACCCTATGCCCTTAAAGTGATTTAAAATAATCCTTTTTTCGCATTTGTTTAATTATTTTTAAGAAAATTGCAATAGAAAAACGGCATCCCGAAGACTGATCTTGAAAATTTGTTTAACAGTCAACATACTTGATCATTAAATACGATATTTACGTATGGCAAAGAATACAGGGATTGAACGTAGCAAGAACAATCCCATATTTGGCCTTTCAATCTATTCGCACATTTAATCAAATGAAATGCAACACTTTCCCACTCATTTTTCTTGAAGAATAAGATATCCCGAATCCGCCTTTTCCTTCACTACTTGTATTGATAATCGTTATGTCGTTGTTCTCTTCTGTTTTAGTGGTCACCATGCTACTTTCTCTTTAATGTGATCACGTGACCTCTGTGATTGATTCCTAATATTATTATTTTCTCATTTTGAGTAGATCACATATAATTGTATTGGTTTATGGCTTAAATGAGTTAAAGTAATGCATTTTCGCGTGTATTGAACCAAAAAGTAAAAACATATTTTTTATGGATTTTCAATTAATGGACTACATTAACATGACTGCGTGAATACAACGCTGGAGAACCAAACCAGTAGACAGTCGATCCAGATGTAAAAGGGAGCATATATTTAAAATCGATTTATTTTGATATTTGTTGATCAACTACTTTTCGGAAAATTTCTAAAGTAGATCGTTTTCAATGATTCGGTAGTTTGAATATATGTTTAATCATGTTTCGCAAATGTATATAAAGGAACGATAAAGTATGAGACCCGAATTTTCAATTATTACTTTGTTTTCTAGTTTGATAAATCTATAAACTGTTTTGTGTGGTTTAAGTTATTCAAGTATACGCAGCTGTATATGTAATTCTACCACATTAAATTATATTATTTTAGTTGTATTCAAATGAAAACTGTCCACTGATCTATGGATCAATATAAGGACTGACTAAAACACAATGTGACAAGGGGATAATGTTAATGTGGTTTTATTGATAGTCTTCACTGCTCGGAAAGAATAAACTTTAACACAGTTTTAACGTACATATTAAAGGAGGGCATGCATATGGTGTGTGTCCGTCGTCAGCATTGTTCGTATTATAATATTTGAAGCTTAAATCGTATATACATCAAAGAACAGAACAGGTTTGACGGCTAAATGTACAGAATAAAAGCTACATAGCATACCGATAGTTGGGTCGATCGATTTATATAGTTAATGTTTAGTGACAATTAAAATGGTCCTAGTAGAGTAATCAGGGGTTTCATGTAAAACAGTATTATGTGGTGTCGGTTGTTTTAGATTTAAGATTGACATAAAAATATATAAGTATGTAATATGATGCACGGGACTATGAAACAACAAGTGTAAAGTGGTATAATATATCAACAGAGTTAAATGAATGGACAGATTAGATACACAAGTACTTACCTTCCAGGTGATTATAAAGTTTATATAATTAAATAAAAAGTAACTATAATGAACAGAATACTTACCGTAGTTCACTGAAAAAGAAATAAAAGTAAATAATTTACTAGAGATTAAAACTGTCATAAATAAACCTACAATACAATAATATAGAAATTGTAATGCTGTGATGGTCTATACAATTGAAACATTATACAGCGTAGGTGAAATAAAAACGTTTGAAGTGATCTTATTACAGTAAATAACATAGATATGTTACTCAAGTACGGTGGTACATCAATATATATAGATGTGGTAGTGCAATTTAGTGTACACATACATGTAATACAACAGAACTATGACATCGGTACACCCGGTGTATTACATGTATTATAATACCTCATAGTTTATAAATTAATACGATTGTGAAATGTTGTACATATATGTAATCAAACAGAACTATGACATTGTTGTAATATATGTATTTTAATACCCCACATATTATAAATTAATACGATTATGAAATATTATACATAAATATAATAAATATAATCAAACAGAGCTCTGACATCGGTGTATTACATGTATTGAATAAAACAATATTGCATGGTTGAAACATGGATCGTCAAATAATGGAAATATTATATTGTATAGATAATATGGAAATAATTCAAACGATTTGCTTGCCACTAATAAACTTAAAAGTGTTAACGAAATGGCAAACGAGTTGCGTACAAATATGAGCAACCAACATCTGTGCATTTCATATTTTACACGCGGATACTAAAACGAGATATTACTATGTTACTTTATAGTTAGAATTGTGTCATCATTTATACAGGTGAAATGGAAACCTACACCCTCTCCCACCTCCCAAAAAGAAAAACAAAACACAAAAAGAAAAACTAAACGATGTTATGCAACATTTCTAGATCATTTAATTTTTGTCCTTATTCATACTGTTTTATATTAGGTGCAAATAAGGGTAATAACAAAATTACCGAACACCGAGCAATCTTCCAAGGGAAAGGCAGAAACTCATAGGTCAACAGACAAACTAAATCAACTTTTAATGATTTGTGGTATTACTCCACCATTGAATACAAGGAATATAACTCTTGGTGTATCCATCAATTACATTACAGTGAATCATATCTTGTTCAGTGTATCATAAATTGTTATATATAGAGGTGTGAATGCATAGGGAAAATCACACCCTTATAACAAACCTACAACACTTAACTTCTAAACCCACATCTATAAGAATTACGAAATATATTCTTAATATTAGGTTTTTACCTTAAATCATTTGTCGAATAAGTGACCAACTTTTGAAGTTGATGTTACAACTATTAAGAAAAAAAAACCATAAACTGTTCGATTTCAATGAATAAAAATGATCAAAGTTGCTTTAAATGGCAGTATAGTTTGAATTTGAATTTTGGTGTTTAACGCCACGTACAGCAATATTTCAGATATACCATTGCGACCAGTTTTAATGGTGGAGGAAGCCGGAGTACCCGGAGAGAACCACCGACCCCGGCCAAGCAACTGGTAAACTTTATCATCTGCGTCTACGAGACGAATGCATCATATTTTTGCAATTTACAAAGCGAACCCACACTGTATTGGTGATAGGCCTGCACGAGCTGTTAGATCCAATGACCTAACTCGTTGAGCCACCTAGGCTCCAAATGGCAGTAGATATATTTTTCATAATGGTGTTAATATTGATGATAGACCATGATTTTGTTGTTTTTCCGCAGTCAGTTCAAGAAAATACAATTTTAGTTGTGAAATCGCTTTTATCGAAAACACTGTAGGCAATACTATTATCGACACAATATGAATGACGCTCCGTCAATTTTAAATCACCGAGTAATAATCGAAATCTACTAAAGTTACATTGTAAAAGTAAACACACCTTTTAATGTCATGAGTTTTTATTACTTTACATGTAAGATTCAAATTTTTTGATAGCACAAATTTTGTGATTTGTCGTCTTATATACTTATTCGAGAATAAGCTAAATTTAGGACAAATATTAATCAAGGTTCCGTAGACTACATAGGTTGGATAATTCCACATCTAGAAGAAGGAATATGAGTTTAGAAAAATGTTGCCGATACAAAAGAAGTAATATGAAAGATAATGCAATGTCAAAAAGATGACATAGAGAGACAATGAAAAAGCATCACGAGTCCCGCCATCAAACTAGAGTGAACACGTATTCCCCGCAAGGGTACGTAGTTTCTACTCCGCATGTACCACCCTTCGTGTTACTCTTGGTACAAACCCGTTGAATGGAGAAAGGTTTTGTCGTAAGGTTTCGTTCCTAACTAGTCCTCACCGTCAGTATCGAGATGTATCTCAATTCGTGAAGCATACCTAGCTATATATGTGATATGTTTTTTTTCAAAATCACACAACGTAGGTTGGATAATTCCGCACTTAGAAGACGGAATATGAGTGTAGGAAAGGTTTGCAGATACAAAAGACAATACGATGTCCAAAATATCACACAGAGAGACAAAGCAAGCAAAACGAGTCACACCTTAAAACTGGTTATGACTGTCGGTATCGATGTGTATCTCAATTTGTGAAGCATACCTAGTTATATATGTTATACATTTTATTTAAAAGCCAACGGGATAGATGTTATCAACAAAATCACACAACCTAGGTTGGATAATTCCAAACCAAGAAGAAGGAATATGAGTGTAGGAAAAGTTTGCAGATACAAAAGAAGTAATATGAAAGACAATACAATGTCCAAAAGATTACACAGAGAACCAAGGAAAGAGCAACACTAGCCCCGCCATAAAACTGGCTCTGACTTTCGGTATCGAGGTGTATCTCAATTCGTGTGGCATACCTAGTTATATATGTGATGATTAGAAGCAAATTATATTGACGGAAGATATTATATTGTATGGTGTTTCTACGTGATTGTAATTGTAAGGTCTGCAACAAATGTCACTGATTACGTAGTCATGATATCTGTCCTTTCCCCTAAGTGTGATCTGTTATATGTATTCAAGTGAAAAATTAAAGATTCCAAAGAGGTAATCAGAAGTCGAAAATGGCAGGAAGGACAATTTAAAAATGGCTAAAAGATAAAAGGACAAAACGATAAACAATGATCTACAATACAGTACCCAAAAAACTAAGGATTGATAATGAGTTCGAAATTAATACGCCATTATTTGTTTTTTACATTGATGATGTAGGATAACATTAATATACAGTCCGACAAAAGTTAAGCTTCTCCTGATTTGTTTCAATAATATCTTTTTTAATAGTGAACTTATTTCAAATCAGTTTGATGTGTTCGTTACCTGTATATACCTACTTACTTACCTGTAAAACA
>MJUT01002847.1:68344-82587 GCA_002080005.1 Gigantidas platifrons
TGTGATGATTAAAATTGGAAATATATTACCCAATCAAGCAATATTCTTTTTAAACTGAATGTCCTGTCGTTAAGAGTGTTAATATAAAGGAAGTCTCAGTACACTTTACACGAGAAGACACATTTCATAGTGAACACCCTTTGCATAGTGTGATATCTAACTATATATTTGGTAGCTTTTATTTAAAGCGCAATAGGGATAGATGTGATCAACAAAATCACCAAACCTAGAATTAATTAGTGGAACGTCAAATCAAAGGATCGGGGTAGATTATTTAAATTTATCTCGAGAAGCCCATTTTTGAACTCTAGTTCATACGAATAATGGACATGATGGACATGATAAGAAACTAATTGTAGACATATTATATTGACGGAGGATGATATTTAGTACGATGCTTCAATGGGACAGTTTACTGCAAGGCCTACAACAATTATCGCTGATTATTTAGGAAAACATGATAAAACAAACAAGAGTCAAACGAGGACAGAGATAAACTGCAACGATGTACTTCGTCAACTAACAACCTACAACAGCACAACCTTATAATTACTTATACTTCAGTCATTAATCCCAAGAAATACAGTGTTATGTAAAGCTTAACACTGTTTTAAGCTTGTTTTCGAATATCTTTAATTGTATGTAGTATATTATGTTGAAATTTATCATCTTATTTTCAAATATTTATTTGAGAAATAAATCATGGAAGTCAGTTGAGTTTTAGCATGGGTTGGGGGATATTAAATTTAATCCAGAGCTGCAGCAAGGAAAAAAATGTACTAATATCCTAATAACATATACAATTTTACGACGGGAAAGTCAGTCACATGTTCTTTTAGGACGGGAAGGTCAGTCGTATTGATGGAGCATCATTAATTGTGTTTACATGTTTTAATTGCAGGTAGCATATTATTATTTTTGGCTATGTTGATTATTTTCAGTGAATATAGATTTTTAAAACGCTAACAACCATGTGAATAATTTTATTTCGCGAGTTCATCAATGATTACAATCCTGTGCACTAACCAATATACATGTATCTACATTTCTATTTATATGACTGATAAATGTGTTCTTGCTAAAATTAAATGAAAGACAATTATCAGTAGTTAAATAGGTGAAATGTTGAGTTGAAACGAATACTAGTGAAAATGAAAAAAAAGGAACAATCTAATAACACAGCTCCATAATCCAATCGCAAATCGTAGAAACAGGAAAAATCGACACCCCTTACACACATATACATTACCATTCACTTTCATTGGTTGGTACCGGCACATCAATGAAACTTGTCGTGGATAACCTAGTTCCCTAGACCAGAGCTTCCCTTTTGATGGCGTGATGCGATCATACAACTTACAGCTGCAGCATTATAGCCTTCTTTGTACACCACCGTTTTTACATTTTACAATTTTTAAACACGAGACTTAATTATCTGTTCAGGTTTGTTGGCATTTAACATGCTTAGTTACCGTGTTGTACAAAATATGTATGCGACAAGGTTGCAGATACCAAATAGGTAATCGTCAGCCATTGATCTACACAACACTACGCAGAAAACTTACATGTGTCCATACAAATCTCATGTGTACAGGAAGGGTACATACTTTCGTAATTATTTTAATGGAATCATTTGTGTGGTTTTCATGTGATATATCACCTACTCTTAGTTCACCCATGTTATCACATAAATATTGAGTACAGGACTCTCTAATACACATTCCAGGTTTACTAGTTTGAATAATAATTGCTTAATGTTGTAAAGATTAAATTACACTGTTTGCTAAAATGATATAAAGAAAATAGGTGGCATGGACCATCATAATTCAGAGAAATATTATTGGTTACAGAGTTATATAATGCCCCGATCGGTTCATAGAAGGGAAATACATGCAATGCTAGGGAAATTGTCATAGTTCAGTTACTACTTTTGTGGGGGAAATTGGAGTACCCAGAGAAAATGACAAACCTGTCGCAAGTCACTGACAAATATTATCACATAATCTTTTATCGAGTACACCTCGTCATGAATGGGGTTCAAACTCACAACTTAAGTGGTGATAAGCAACGATTGCACAGGTAGATGTAAATTCAACTACCGTATGACCACGACCGCTCAACTTCAGTTAAGATGAAAGGTAATTGTTTTATTGATATTGGTGGAATTTATGATTATCACTGTTTATAAACTTTCTTTTCATATCAATCAATGAAAATAATTGGTTTGCTGAAAGTATGTTTTTTTAATGTGTCACAAGAATCCATATGAATATGCATACCTTGCGAATGTGAAAAGTTGAACCATATCGAGCAAATTTGGTTGAATGATTGATTGATTATTGTTTTAATGTCAAGTAAGCAGTATTTCAGCTATATGCATTTTTTTTAATTTTCATGATGAGAATTAAGATTACAATCAATAATTGATGGTTGAAAGGTGGCATTTGGATAATGGCCGTGAAGGAAGAAAGAAGTAGATGATTACGAAAGGAAAGATAAAACAGTAATGGTCAACAATTCCACCAATACCAATCGCCACTCAATTTACACAAAGGGGGGCAACATCATCTGATGTTGGAAATGCATGTCATGGCTTGGGACAGGATAAATGGATAGGGTCAGCAAAAATACATTACAAGAGGCTACCAATGACCACTACAAACAATTGATGATTGTTGCTGTGAATATGACATACTCCATACACAAGGAACTTGTTTATGCTCAAATACATGGAAAAGTTAACATAATCTAATTAAGAAATAAATCAAAGAAGCCAGAATGTGCTTTGAGTTTTAACATGGGTTGGTGGATATTAATATTTGTTTACTAATTTACTAATATCCGCCAACCCAGGTTAAAACTCAAAACACATTCTGGTTTCCTTTATTTATTTCGATTCTAATGTTTCCTCTAAGAGTACAAATACGGTAATATACTTTGATTGGAAGACGGCTATATATATTTACGTTTGCGGAATATGTCGCACACAATTTAGGCTGCCAAATTCGAGCAGACGATAATTCATCAACATGTACATTTACGACGGAAAAGTCAGTCACATGCACATGTGCATGTGCTAATGAGATTATACCCAATCGATACATCGATCGTTTGTTCACAAAGCGAAAGAAGGACGTCATGTTAGTATTCAAATTGGGTTCTTGTTCGATTTTTTTTTTTATATACTAAACCTTGGTATACAAAAAAGTATCCAACAAACATCTCATTTTAATTACACTATCTTGACAGAATTATATCAACTCTTGAAAATTACCCTATTGATTCATTTAAAAACACACTTTCTCTTTTAAAATATTTTTGGATTTTCATCAAACTTATGACAGTAATAGGAATATTTTCTGTAGTTTTTTTAATAGAAATAATACAATACATTATTTTGCAAATAATGGCTTTCAAGTATTAAAACAAACAATAGCTATTGCCATCACTTAGCAACCATCTTCGTCCATAAACATTTAAAACTATTATTTTACTAACCACAAGCCCAATTAGAACCAAACATCGTAGGAATATTACTTGGGTGATTCTCAATATTACATGTTTTTCATTTGATTCAGACCCAAAATGAAGCTAATCTATTGGAAAGTGTTCAGGTTGATGCAGGCAGGATAATTACAGGATTGAGAGGAAATTTATTTAGATCTAATTTATATAGTGTACTTGCCTAGGAACCCCTTTATAAAAGAAGAGAGAAACAAAAGTTGATTTTACTCATAAAATAATAAATGGTTTAACTCCGGACTATATGTATGACATGATCCAACCATGCACAGAAAATATTCACGATTATAATCTATGACAACAAATATCGGGGGACAATTTTAGACTACCCTTTTGTAATACTGTCTAATATAGAAACAGTTTCATCCCTAGTACGTTACGACTCTGGAATAGTCTGCCTGCCTCAACAAAGTCAATTCCTCTTAATATATTTAATACACGACTGAACTCTGGTACAAAAGACTCGCCTAAATATTTTCATATAGGTGACAGAAAAGAAAATATCATACACTGTCAGATGAGGAATGATGCTAGCAATCTAAATCTACATTTGCAGCAGCATCACTTATCTGACAGAATATCTTGCTCACATTTCAATGATCCCTGTGAAAGCCCCTCCCATTATTTTATGCACTGCCCTTTATATAATATGCATTGGCAAAAATTTGTTGAATCCTTTAATGAACTTAACATATAATTTACTGTTCAAACCATTCTTTGTGGAAGGGAAACCTCTGATTATAATCAGAATGTAAAACTTTTTCGTGCAGTACAATCCTTTATTAAGCGGAACAAACGATTTGAATAATAATATAGTAATATCAAATTTAAAATGTTTAAACATTTTAAACTGTAACAGTATTTTCACAAATGATGGACCATGCTTGCAAATATCGGTACTCTACCTCTCACATGACTAAATTAACTTATTGATATTCTATTTATAATTTATTTTGTTTTATGAATATATACATGTATATATAATGTCATCAATCTCATATTTACACTATGATTACCTACTAAATGCTAATATTTTTTTCTGAAATTAATTAAGTATTTAAATTAGATTGAGAGGTAATAAATCTAGCAACATCGTACACTGGTAACACATTTAGATAGCAACTAAGTGTATTTAAAAAAAAATTAAAAATAGTAGATCTCATATCAGCCAAATTGTCGATACAATCTAATCAATGCTAATTACTTATCAATAACTGAATATATGAGATTTCTGACTGCTATTGTACACTCGAGTTATTTCCCTTAGAGTATGAAATTCTATATTGTGCATTGTAAATATTAACTGCATGCATTGTTGAGTGTTGATGTTACCTTGTGTATGGAGAGGATTTATATAGGCTATTGCCTGCTATCGAATCAATTTAATTTATTTATGAATAAAATATATTTAAACTAAATTAAATGTGTCTCCTATTGTTATTATCCAAAAAGCAGTACAAACAAATGAGTAGAGAAGGCCTACACATTTAAGAATTAAGATGCTACGTTAACGTTGTTCTTTAGATATTTCAGCAGATAAGCAATACAAATTAATTTGTGAATAAAGGAGCTTCTAAAGCACATCTGTAAAACATGTATTTAAAGAAAATTGTTACTACGCTGATTATTAAATGGAAATGAAAGCGACGATTGTATTACATGACGTTTACTGTGACGTAACTTATCCGGAATATTTACACGTCTGCAATCGATATTACAAAAACCCTACGTACTTGAAGTGTTTTAAAATAATCATTTTTTAGCTTTTGTTTATTTAATTTAAAAAAAATCCAATAGAACAACGGTATTCAGACGACTGACCTTGGAACAATTTAAACAGCCAACAGACTTGATCATTAAATACGATATTTGCATATGGCAAAGAATACAGGGATTGAACGGAGCAACACAAATCCCATAGAACTCAGAAAAAGGGGGTTTCTTGCCTATTTGGCCTTTTAATCTATTCGCACATTTAGTTAAATGAAATTTAACACTTTGCAACGCCTTTTTCTTGCAGAGTAGGATATCCCCAATCCGCCGGTTCCATCATTACTTGTATTGATCATCGCTATGCCGTTGTTCTGTTCGGTTTTAGTGGTCACCATGCTACTTTCTCTTTAAAGTGATCACATGATCTCTGTGATTGATTCCTAATATTTTTGTTTTTCATTTTGAGTAGATCACATATAATTGTATTGGTTTATGGCTTAAATGAGTAAAATTAATGCATTTTCGCATGTATTGAACCAATAAGTATGATTTTCACTTAATCGACAACCTTAACATGACTGCGTGAATACAACACTGAGGACCAAGCCAGTAGAGAGTCGATCCGATTACAAAAGGGTGTTTATATTTAAGATCTTTTTATTTTGAATATTTTCTAGTTATTAGTGTATTGACGGCAAATATAGAATTTATGTGGCTCGGCACGAAACGGTTGGAAAGATTCGCTAAAAGTCCTTCTTTCCCCCGTTTCTAAACCTCGCCACCTAAATTTACCGTCAATACACCAATATTGTATATAAATACCAACATTATTGCAGTACACTATATAATCTGAAAACAATGAGTTAATATTTGAAATTGTAGAGAAGAAACAACTAAACTTGGCTAGAATAGATTTAAAACCAGGTAACATGTTATCCACATTTTTTATATGAAAAAGTACGCATAGCATAAAGTTTCCCCTTTTTGTAAATGTTTCGATTATAAGTCTACTTGATCAAAGATGCTTAGTGTATTGATTGTATTTACACATAAGGTAAATAGTTATAGGTATAGTTTCTGCCCACATTCGTAGTGCTAGAGAAAATATGAACTTTATTCCTGGGTCATTTCATATATTTATGCACGACCGTGATAATAAACAATCATTACAATGTTAGTTTTGCTTTCTTACATTTTCATAATTCATACGATAAATACTAAAGATAACTCTCTTTCGACTTTTTTTAAAATTCCGTCTGCCTGTTATGTTTCCAAGGAACGCTGTTGCCACAGACGTATATTAGTTTCATATATATTTGACATTTCTTAGCATTGTTCTAGTTAACGTTGCATACATTGAAACAGGCCAAAAACTTAATTACAACTTGGGGTACACTTTTGTATTTGTTTATGTTGAAAATAGCGACTGTCAAGTGCACATCAATGTAATTAGATTTCTTTATCAGATACATTTTCAAAATACTGCCTTCCACTAAAACAATGACTTATGAAAGCCTTAGTCCGCATTATGTTTCTAAAATAATGTTAGCCGTATTAAGATCTGCTACAAAACTTCCATGTGTTATTTCGTATATGTTTTGGTTATTAAGCTCCTTAACTTTGTCTTAAAGAACAATAGGTAGAATATTGTTTCTGTTCATATGCTTATTGTTCAAACTAAGTTGATCAGGTAAAGGCCCCATTTTGTATTGCCCCTTCGACATTCTCTAACGTGTATTAACATTTACGATATTGATATATATTTATCATTGTTATTACCTTGTGATTGGTGACTGGTATTTCTTCTTCTCTTGTGTAGGTTGTTTAGGCTTATCGAGCAGTTCAGCTGACAGCTGCGTCTTCTTAAATGTTACTTCTGTCTCTCTACAAAAGCAATATTTTGTTAATTACATGTTAATACAATATTGTATCAAATTAGCCTGAAACAAAAGTATAACAGTCTTCACGTTTAACTTTGTGTAGCACAGGTCAAGGAGGTTCATAGTTATTGATGTGTATTACATATAAATACAATATTGCATAAATGTAGTTTGATATCCCGGTTTTTAGTGGGGTTCATGTTACTCGATCTTTAGTTTTATAGGTATGTTTTGTAGATCATGTTTGTCCTTTTGTACATTTTCTTTTGGCCATGGTGTTGTCTGTTCGTCTTCGATATATGATTGCCCCTTTGGTATCTTCAAACTCTTCTAGCAAGTATTTGTATCATTGGTGTATGGTCGACTGATTGAACAATACTTCCTATTATACCTCATATATGAATTACCATAAATAGATTAATTTGATTGGACAATGGGTAAAAATCAGAACACGTGATCACATAGGACAAAAATCATAATCCGTGAAATAAATATCATATTCCACCACTTCGGAAGCCTCGCGGGTTTTCCCGCCAGAGTTATCGTTCTTTGCCAGGAAAACGTCAGATGCACTCGGAACGCATCATTTGCCGGCAACCGTTACAATGTGGTTTTAAAATATCTGAGACAACGTTCCAATGGACTTAGAATATGTTTGCCAGCAGTATTTTACATATTTGTGTGTTTTCTTGGTTTCATTCGGTATAATAAAACATTTATTGCATGCGGGTACAGGAAATATGAAAAGTCATTCACCCACGAGTATCATATTCCCATCGGGCGATGCCCTCGGGAATATGATACTCTTGGGTGAATAAATTTTCATATTTCCTTCACCAGCATTGACCAGCACATTAAATGAGCATTAGGGAAAACCAAAGAAATAGTTGGTACACAAGACACAGGCGACGAGAAACAACACAACAACCACAACACACCACAGAAAACTTAATAAATGAGAGACACGGATTCCACCAATAAACACGTGGATGAACCCATGTTCTCTTGAAGAATATGTCATGTATGACTCTTATTAGACATCTGATGTAGGGTAGTCGTATTGTCAAGGTCAGGAAAAATCATGTCGGTGATAAAAGAAATAATAGATTTTTCATAAGAAACAGAAGATTCATCGCCATTTGATAAATTAATATTTCCTAAGAATTATCAAGTTCGTTCAAGCAATGCATGAGCAACATGTTCCCTACTAGAATTTGGATTTAAGGTAATTGTTCCGGAAGGTAAACGACTCTACCTCTATCAGTGGAATTCTTTGTATTACTCATGTTAAAAATCCGGTGATAATTTATAATTAGCTGGTAAATCACGAACGAGAATTATGTTGTTAATTAATAAAACCGAACTAAATTGCCATTAATTGATATCAGTACTTTACCATTTAAATGATTGTCAAACAAATCGTCAAATAGTGTTAATATTTTATTTCAAATACTTGATAGCTACGAGTTTAAAGAAAATTAAAGTTTTTCCTGTGGTATGTTTGTGTAATTTATCAATATTAATAAGATATGGTAGAAAGGTATTTATAATATGGAAGAATATTGTACGAGTTCGTATTTTTATTGAAAACAACAATTTTACGAAACGCGTCAAATAAGAGTCTTCAATACAATATGGACGACTACAGATGCCGTCGTGTCATGATCGTATAGTAGTTGGATATACAAGCTTATGTATGAATGTATATTAACACTGAAGTTGTGAGTTGAAATCCCGCTCATGTCGTGGCATATTCGATACAATTGTATGTGGTAGGGTTTTCTTCTGGTACTCCGGTTTGCTAAAGGAATAACACTTACCATCACGATATAGTTGACATAGTGTTTAGAGTGGTGCTAAACGCTATAGCCATCACCATATACCGGACAGATACAATATATGTTCATGTTGTGCATAGCACTGCATAATAATCGATATATTATCATACAGAAGAAATAATTATAAGATTATTTTTAATCAACTGATTTAGATAATCATGATATAGCTAAATAGAAAAGACTGTGAAGCAGGAACTGCTTACCATTCCGGAGCTGTTGAGTTCACTCCAGCTTTTTAGTGTGATGCGTGTTACTTGTTATTTTGTTTTCTATCTAGTGTTTTGTATATCATTGCTTGTCCTTTTGCCTTTTTTTTTTTCGTTTGACCATTATATTCGATAATTCTTTTATATACGGTTTCTAATTACACCGTTGTATCTTCAATCTTCTCTAATAGACTACATATATGTATACAATATATGACCAAGTGGATACCCCAAACATGTGTAATGTAGAAGGAGACAATAATCGGTTGACATCCAGTCTACAATCCATAGGGTGTTTGCAGAATCCGTTTTTGTTTTCATTCTGGTTCCGTAATTGTATTTTCTATACCGGAAATTACTTAGTTCTCTTCTATGAAGCAAATCATTCAAGTATAAACATCATAGACTAATTTTTCAGAAGCAACATTTTAGACTTATTAATGGCTAGTACAAGTTAAGAAATAAAAAAAATATATCAGTAGGAAAAGGATCATCGCGAGTATGAATATATATGGGATGATGTTTCGATTGTTACATGGTAAATGGAAGGAGGTGAATAGTGTTATTAAATACTGTTGTCTTGTACCCGGCCCACCACGACTACTGTTAATAAGCTGTTAAATATAAAATTCCATTAGGAGCTCCTACAATTGGTCATTTACTTGTTATAGTAACCATAGTTGCATTAATTCGTCACTCAATACTAATTGAGTTCAATTAGAATCGGCAGTAACCCTCACATCTGTCCTATTTTTTACGACGGTATTCCCTGCGAGTAAAACATATCGTTTTGGACAACTGAATGAAAAATAAAATTAGACTTCATCATGCAATAATCCTTGTGAAAGAATGATGAAAAAAATACAATGTTATTCTTTTCTTTTTGTCGAATATTTTGATATAAAATAAAACTACTTACCGGAAGGTTAAATTTCCAAACAATTTCTCTACGTCAGAAAAGTTGACACTTTTCCTATTGTATGTTGCTAATGGCAAATTTGTGACGTCAACTGTCTTCAAGTTATCTATGTCAGATTTTATTTTCTTCATCTTGTGAAATAAGGCAACTTCATCACATTGTTTTATCATATCCTGATAAATCTGTTGATGTCTGGTGGCTTCTCCCAACAAATCTGTACAATCTTTACTTGCCTTCGATAACGACTGCAGTTCAATGCGTTCTCTTTCCCTTAGGGCTTTGATAAGAGCATCTACCTTTTCATCCACCACTGCTTTGATGAAATTTCCTTGCTCAATAATGCCTTTCACGGTCGCTTCGACCTCTGTTTTATACGTTTTCGCTTTTCCTTCAATTAATTTTGCACTTGGACGAATATTGTCGACCTTGGAATCCAAATATTTTGATATTTCTGTCTGCAGTTTGTTATTTGAATCCTTAATATCCACTAAGTAATGTTGTTGGTGTGCCTTAGTGACACATAATCTGCAAATAAGTTGATCGCAATCTCCACAAATGTAAACGAAATCTTCATTATGGTCTTTGCATCCACCTGCTTTCTTCTCCATGTTGATATTAGGTCCGCTCATAAAAGTATGGTTTCTGCTAATTTTCGATCTTAGATGAGACATCTTACAGTAATCACAGAAGACCTGATCGCACTGGGTACAATACTGTAGACCCGGAGCACGCATACAAATTTCACAAATTTTATGAGCTCCCTGCGCCATTTTGTTTTCCTTCGGGTGTACGGATTTGCAATAACGCGTGTATTTCTTCACAACACAAAATATCACTAATACCTACAATTAAATAAAGTGTAACATGTAGCAATAACAATTCTATTTTTGTTCTAAATTAAATATCATATGCTAGATAGATATGTTAATTCATAATATTTCAACTAAATACATACGTGATATTTGGCTTTTAAGTATAATATACAGATACACTTGTACCTATAAGATCAATAATATTTTATCATTTATATGTGTATGTTTAAAAACCATGTCAAGTGGGACGAAACGTATATTGTGTAATCATATGTTATATGCAATAAATATCACTAAAATAAATTAAAAAAACTTACCTTAGTTTAAAAATATTTTATTCATGTAGGTAATATACATATATAAACAGATCAACAACAATTGTAAAATAGGATTCAGAAATAAGCAAATGTTTGCTTTTGTTAAGCTCAGTTATCTCTCTTAATATGCTTGTAATAGTTTATTCATATGAGAATCGACTCGTTTTGAAAAAAGAAAGAACCTATATAATGTATATTTTCAGTATCATTTTACGTTAATTGGAATCATTCGCGCAATTAAGTGGTTTGCTGTACAAAGAATGGGACCCACATGTTCACTATCTCGGCGCGCCTATAACGATTTGGTGTTCAAGTAATACAACTGTCACCATCAATTATATATACATTGTATATATGACATTTAGTACATGACAATATAAGTTTGTTTGCTACTACAGGGGGGTAGGATGTTAAATGCCAACACAGGACCAAAGGATTAACAACGATATACTAAAGCATTACACAGAAAACTAAAGATTAAGCAACGCGATCCCCACTAAATACTGGAGTTGAACTCAGGTGCGAAGGAAGTGAAATTATGTTCTGTTGCACTTCTGGCACTCGTCCTCTTAGTCTTGTTACACACCCATGGTAATTCATCAATGGTGACAGGTCCAGATTTTAATTACGACAAACAGAACATATATATTGGTCATTCATGAAACAGATTCTGCATAGCGGATAACGATGTAATGGTGGTGACCGTCAAACTTTAGAAGCTATCTAATATATTCCTTGTTAGCAGAAACCTCCATCAAGGAAATCCTGACAGGCATTACAAGCTCTGGAAAATAGGATCATGCGATTGATATGTACATACTCCGTATGCAGTTGCTGCTAGAATGTTGACATGCATGTTATATGTGTATGTAAAGTTCCCAGTTGGAAGATTAAGATCATCTGTTTTGTCGTAATGTTGCGTTCTTAAAATTGGTTGGCTCGGAATGAGGATAATATGTGTCCGTAACGCGTGTGATGTCCAGCCGGTCGACTGTTGTGCGAGTTAGCTCTATAAAATCCAACTAATAGCGTTGATCTACTATAAATCGGACATCATTGTCATATAAATGACATATAACTTTTAGATAACTTCACGCCATGATATAACAGGAAACTTGCTCACCTCTCAATAAACAACAATAACTCACACACTAACTCCCAATAATCCACATCCCGAAAATGTGCAGTCAATGTCATAAAAACAAATATTAAACAATAGTCAGTAAAAGAGCTCATCAGAGCCCATGTTTTGCTTGTTAACTGTACATATATGCCGACTTTAAATAAAATTTACTGTACTTAAAACATAGCCACATGAAATTACAACATATTAAAACATATTTTGTCAAGAAAACAAAACGTACAGATTTGTACTTAAAGATATACATATATACGTGCCGGATTTGCCATTGTGCTTAAGTGTGCCAGGCGGCCTAATATTCCTACCAAAGGCAATTGTACGATGGATTTTTGCTTATGTGGTGCAATTTTAAATATGAATGCTTTCTGTGTCGGAGCGATTCCAGACATAGTGATATAGTTGATAGCCTATTAGGGTGTGCCACAAAGCAGCCAGTCATGACAGTGGCTCAGTGGCATAGAAACCAAATTATTAGGGGCCTCTGGTTATTGGCAAGAAAATAGTTGATGATGGATTCCTGCTTACGTGGTGCAATTTTAAATTTGACGGCGTTCTGTTCAGTTAATTTGGACACTTATAGAAGAATGTAGTAGCATAACATGGCTATTGATAGAAATTTACTTTACGAACTTTATTCTTCAAGTCCTGTATATGTAGAGAAGCTTCAATCTAATGAGAAGAAAAACTAACGTTACTTTTGCAGCAAATTCCAAAATTTTTTATCAACATTTTTTTCAAACTTGAAACAAAATAACAAAAAAGTACAGGGGTAGTTATTCGTTTTTTGATACAAATGTGAAACCTAAATAAGAAATTTGGTCATTATCTGATATATGCAACCTTTGAAAGTATAAAATTAAAGTTGGAGAAAATAATAATAAAATAAAGTGTAAATAAGAATAATGGATGAGGAAATATTTGGTGAGGAGTGGAAACACCTATCAAAATGCAAGATCTTGCCCAAATGGAAGACAACAGACAGACATTAAGATGAGGTTCCTTGGGTCTGTGGTTTATGTGCTCACCCGTACATCGATCATGATGAAGTGGCCTGAACTTTTGACACTCGTGTGAACCGGCCTTTAAGATACTGTTACATCTTGACAACTGAATCGGTGCTTCATATACCTGTTGATTATTATCTATCTGTGCACAACTCTGGTCAAATATATTTGCAACACCACCACAGTTATTATACACATACATACATACACACGATATACCTTTTTCTGAAAAAGAGTATATTTATGATGGCGTTATTTTAAGTTTTTGTTATCCATATTAAAGCTATTCGTCCTTGTTGATATTAAGGGTTCTACAAGTTAACAACAGTCTACTTTCATAATTAATTGACACTGACATAGCAAACTGTCATATTGTTAGTAACACCTACTGTGGCCAACACGACTCCCTTCCTCCTGCGAGCAGAAAACACCACTGTCTTAATACACTCTGTCCTTGCAAACAAGCTCTCACTCACTCTCAAGGTTACAGGCAAGGTTAATAGTGATACCTGTCTTGGTATTTTGCTTGATGTATTCTGAGTCTCAATACTAATCATTACATTTTTGTTTTTGTTGCCAGAAATATGGCGTACGATTATTTTATTATTTTTACAAGTGTTGCCTGAGGGCAAGTGTGGACACAGAAATGTGCTGTCCAAAAGGCAAGTGTGGATGTCAATATTTCATATTATTTAACTTAAAAAAAAAAAAAAAAAAATTCATGGACACAGAGGTCCTGAATTTTTTTTAATAACAAACTATTATGTTGCTGACATTAAGTTTCCGGAAATTGGGTTGTCGTATGTCCATATAATAACTTCAAATATACGTGATATCCATACTCGACGTAGCGATAATTTGTTGTTGACATTTTTCTATATTCAAATAATC
>MJUT01002847.1:84836-112336 GCA_002080005.1 Gigantidas platifrons
TATCAAATTTATATGGTGGTCCACCAAATGCAAATTAAGAGTAAGAGGGGTCCATGGAGGAAATAGGTTGGGAACCACTGCGTTAAATGGTGTTTAGATTTCATTACATGATGTTGACTGTAATGACTGCCCTGTCTGTTATCTTTTTATCAAGTGTGACTGTTTCATTATATGACATGTGCAAGACAGTGTTGGGAGGGTTGGTGCTATGGGTAATATATAATAGCTTCTAGTTTGTTGAAGACCCAGTGTACATGTCTGATCAAATATAACGTAATATTATAACTATTCCTAATTTTCCGGAGCGTGTATGTCTGACTGCCTGTGTAGGCCGGCGGCATCTACCTCCTTCAGGTCCCAAGTAAGGGGCCTCATAACTTAACCACCACAGGGCCTCATATGTCCTAAATCCGGCACTGCATACACTGTAATACAACCGGGCTAATATTTATATTGTAGATGCTTTAGTAAGTACTACATTGTATATATGAAGGTCAATTCATTGGTGAACCCCATTTATCAAAGCTAAAAGTTAAATCATATTTAAAGTTGTTTATAAATAACATTCTCGTTAAAGGTGGTGATGTTTATTGATTTACAAAATGGAGCAAGTCTTACATCAAGGGTTCTATAACATAAAATTATATAGAAGTTTTTATGAACATAATATGTAAGTTAATTATCATAATTAAAATCTAAAGTTTGTGTTCATATATTAAATAAAGACACGAGCTCGTAATGTCTTTTCAATCTCGTCCTTCAATCTTTTAAATTCGTTGTATAACGTTGAAGTCAAAGTTAAAATACAACAAATAGTTATCGTTATAATCACCTACGTGTCATTGTAAGCTTATCTACCATGTCAATGTAAACAGTATAGAATTTCATAGCATAAGACGTTTATAAACAGTGATTATAGCAAATAAAGAATGTTATTAATATTTATATATGACGGAACACACAGAAACTGTACGTTAATAGAGGTGACATAATTCATCAGATATGACATATTTTTGTTGATGTAAAATTTTAAAATAGAATGTGTATGATGTCCAGGTTTTAAGACATAATACTACAAATAAGGGTAAAATATTATATATGTCTGGTTAAATAATATATAAGGGACACATAACAGTTATGATAATTTCAAATTATTATCAAGTCATAATCTTGCTTGACAAAACAACTCAAATGAGATATGCAATTAACAGTAAAAAATTAAAAATCGAATGATAGGACATATTTGTATTGATGTAAAATGTTCAAGTATAATTTGTATGAAGTACTGGCTTTAAGCCAAAAGACTACAAATAATGATAGCATATCATACGTGTCAGTTTATATAATATACAAGTGACAAATACCATTTAGGATAATTTAAAATTACTATCAAGTCATAATCCTGCTTGATAAATCCACACAAATAAAATATGCAATTAACATGAATAAACGAAAATCAAGAAAATACCACACCATCGGAAAAGTCCAAAAATCAAACAGTAATATCATACACAACCAATGCATGGAACACCACATGACACAAGTCATGATATCGTAACTTACAAACACAGCTTTAACATATTTTGTTTGATAATTGATAATAATTGGCTTTTATGCTAATAATTCCTCAATTTCCGATTATTAGCAAAACAAGAGGGGAGGAAAAATATAGTTCCCTCACTTTGTATGTTGAGGTGGGAAAACAGGGCATCTGCCCCCATCCCGGTTCCTTCCGATCGGTAGTTATACCGTACAAGCCAGAATCAAAGAACGAAAGGTCTAATAGATCCATCAGAAAGATGTGCACAAATAATTGAGTGTTGGAAATCTTGTGATGGTCGATCAGCTTATGATGACGCCCACAAAAACTATGTAATGGATTACTATTGGTACCAACTGAGCACCTCTTTTCACCGACTTATTCGCATGGTGCTTACTGCCTACAGTGACTTCTCGAGAAAAATAGAAATAAGCTATCCCGATCATTAAATTTACCTTTAATTTCATTTCCCGCTTTATAGATGATTTATCTTTACTAAACAATTATAAGTTTGGCAATTGTGTTGATCCAGAAAAAGGACAAAAAGGCGCACAACGAAATACACAACATACACATAAAACTGGTTTGACCCCAAACATTGCATGTGTGACCAAGTGAGACCCTATTTTGAATGAATATGTAGTTAGAACTGGTAACCAGTAAAATATCAATTGGAACGAATCAGGAACGGTTTATGATTCTGTTGTCAATAAATACAGTAAGGTTCCAGTTATAATTAACAAAAACACGGATTCCAGATGCTTGAAATAAGATTATTAGGTTATTCAAATAGAAAGAAAGTATCGATGGTAGGAGCAATTTCTTGTACAGGTCCTAAACCAGTATGAAGTGGTGTCATTGCAATCAGGAATGCCAGTGACAACAAATTGAAGTAATGGGCAAGACAGACATTTTATTAATATTATTATTATAATTATTATTATTAAATAGTTATTAATTGGGTCCTCTTTAAAATGATAATTCAGTATTCTTTGTTTACAAATGTAGTAACTTTCTGGAGGCCCTTTGCTGTAGTTCATCAAGCCCTGGTCTTTATCCGGCACTGAAACTAGTGTTGTAAAAATCTATCATTATCAAAACAGCTTCAGAATACTACTTTTAATATTAACACTATAGGTACATCTCCTGTTTACAACACAGGTCTTCTTATTCTGTATTGTAATTAAATGCAAATTATAACATAATTGTAGTTTATAGAAATGATATCTTACCCCTGTGTGCCCATTCAACCTATGGGTACCCCTTGTCTTATGCAGCTTTTATTGGATTTTTAAGATGCGGATAATTCACAATTGTAAATCAGTTGGACCGTGAATATAATTTATGTTTAAATGATCTTAAAATAACTGATAGGTGTGTTTTTACACAGGGTATATGTATTCTACTTTATAAAACAGGTTATGCTAGTTGCCCTGTTTTCAGCTAAGGCAATCTTTAGGATCTTTTGAAGCTGAGCATTTTTTTTTATCTGATGAAAAGAAACCTTTGAACATATAATTATTTGTTACACATATTAAACTATTGCTCGATAAGTTAGGTTTGTCTAGTGATTCTAATGGTCACTCTTTCAGAATTGGAGTAGCTACATCTGCTCATGCACCTAGACTTGATGATCATTTAATCCAACTTTAGGTAAGTGGTCATCAGACTGCTACACTAGATAAATTTATACTTTACCAAAAGTAATTCAACAGGCTCAGAAGAAGCTCGCGGAGACAAATAAAAGTATTATATACATGTTTTGTACTGGCAACAAAGATTCCCTTCCCCTTAACTTGGGACCTACAGCTGCTTCGCTTTATTTGCATCTATATTTGGCCGATGTCATACTAATTTTACACGTTATCTTTTGTATATCATCCCCACTCAAGTTACAATCTTTTTGATTTGCTATGATAAAAGGGGGATAACTCTAAAATGTTTCAGTTTCCTAAATGTCAAACAGCTGTTAGTCTCCAGGCCCCCATTTAAAAAAAGGTAGTAAATCGTAAAGTAGGTCGTACGACTATCTTTCCGATTTACGACCGTTTCTCAAAGCTTACCAATTTCCGATAAGCGACATTTTTGGTCGCAAATTACCGACTGGGAGCAGTCGTAAATCGTAAATCGTTAAAAACAAACATTGAATGTACATCATTACAATGAGGAATCATGAAATTCCATCACTTCTGCAGGTTAACAACTTGTAAATAGCATACCCAAAATAAAATGTATCTCCCTTTACGGTGTGTATAATTTTCAAATCGATTGACGTATTGCAATTTCCGCATAAGCCAAAATTACAAAACGGATATTGTCGTTGCTAAAAAGAAACTATTGGTTATACGAATCTTTCTAAATAAACAACAACAGTTTACTAAAAGAATCGACCCCCTTTTCTCTGTATTGCAAGGAAATCTATCCAGATAAAAAAACGGAACCGGCACAAGCACGATATTGCTGAAATATTGTTGTTGAAACACCATGAAACAAACAAGCAAGCATGAAAACGGCGGAAATGTGCGCCTCATAAAACGTAATTATGAAATATTATATAAGGACAAATTTCAGTGATATGATACTTTTTGGCACGCATGCAACTCGCTTGCAACTAAATGCATGTAGATTTCGACTGATGAAGAAAAACAAACACACTGAATTCGTGCTACAATGTTCAATTTTCAATTTCTTGACTGTATGTGACATTAAAATTACAAAAAGTCCAACAATTCCAAATGCAAAGCGGAAAGTCGATATATCATCAACTTTTAACGGGCTGTTCCATTAGTTTACGTTGGAACTATTTATAGGCGTTATGCTCATCGGAAATACTGATATGTGAAATAAATGTCCACGAGAAAACGATCTTCTGAAATGTATCGTGGTTACTCACGGGTGTACGGGACAGACGAGTATTTTGAAAGTGGGGGCACAACAAATATTTTACCTTTAAATATAGAGGACAACAACGTAGTTTTTCCATTGTTATCTCAAAACCTTTGGCGCAACCGCCACTAGTTGTTACTGCATAATAATAGTAACAGTCTAGTATATCCGAGACGGATATACTAGACTAGAAGTTACGTAGAGCGAATAACTACATGTATTCACTAATTATTAAAATTGCCTCTGCGTTATGATCCAATATGGTGGTTTCAACATTTGAAACCTATTGATATAGGAAAATCTAAAAAATGCTTATATGATATAGTTATAGCTATTTTGCTTAAGTCAACCTTTTGCAATATATTAAAAACCTATGCTCAATTTTATTCAAAGAGCCATGTATATAAAAGGATTTTAAAAGTTTCATTTAAATCCGCTATGAAATGTCTTTCATAGATAAATCATAGCCAAATCTGACTTAAATTATGATATTATAAGGTTAAATACAAGGTGCTCCAAAAAACATCGTCGGACTAGAATTTTACAAAAATCACCAATGACAATCATTGGGAAATATTTGTATCATTGCAGGTGAGGGATGGAGTGAACTTTCTCTTTATTATTGTTGACTTTTCTGTCATCAGCCTTATCAACGCGGATATTTTCTCCGTGATCCTTATTCCACAGTGGAACTTTCCCTGAGAAAGAAGTCTCCACTTTGAAACTGCCGTCTTCTACTTTCTTATGGTTTCGCGTGATTTGTATCTACACAGGAAAATACAATACTATATTTAATATTTAATAATTTTTGCTTAAACGAATATATGAATTTATCTGATAGGTGCGCGGCCCGGGTAAATTGATTGATTTTCGTACCTCCGCACAAATAAGACGTCATAGCCACAAGTCGTAAATCGGAAATCGTGAAAACATTCCGACAAGTTTTGTGAAACGGTCGCCAATTTACTCGGTAAGTGCTCGTAAGTTATTTCGGAAATAAAATATATCGTGCGATTTACGGCCTTTTGTGAAACGGGGGTCAGGTTTTCCAATGTATATTAAAATGTATGCATAGTACCGTGTTAATTCGCAGGCAAGTTAATGCAACGTTTATCGACTTTCGTAAGGAGAAATAAATCTTCTGGTCTTATCAATATTTATAAGCAGCTGCGCGCGTCGTTTGCAGTTCGCTGCCGTGAATGTTAAATTGTGTCTATTATCTGAATGCTTATACGCTTTTACTGTTCCATTAAGATGGAATATGTTATTTTCTGTCTGTGGTTGCCACATATATTTTTATTTTAACGGGATAAACTTGCAATAGAAGTTTTTCTTCAACTGTCATTCTAGCTTTCTAGGCGGGGCTTATCTTCCTTATTTGGAAAACTAAGTCTCCAAGAACCTTGTAATTTTCTTTCATTCAGAACGATCCACCACCTGTACATCACCTGTTCACTGTATCTAAGTTCAGTTTCTACACGGAATATTATAGACAATTTATTGTGAATGTATGATAATTTTCTGTTTATAACGTTCAGATCAACAAAGGTATAACTTGTTTTACGAGGATTGTATTGGGTTTCTCCTTCAAGGAAACATTTTCTGACTGACCATGCATATCATGTGTTCTATCCGGCATGCTGGCGATTTTTGGGATGTTAGTTTTTGAATATTATCGACTACAGTACATTATTGCTACTGGCAGTGACGAAAACTAGATTTTCTATTTTAATATGTGTAGCCGGATCGATAAAGCACTCAACTCATGTTTAAGGTTCTAGATGTTTTAATATTCAATTGATTAATACATATAAATAACCCTGCAAGTACACAATAACAATAACGTAAATATAATGATTTGACAGTGTACAAAGGGCAATAACTCAAATATTCTAATCATACTATTTCTATGCGATAAAATACAATAAATACGGTTCTTTCTATGTGAATTAACCAAGTTCAAAAATAAAGGTCTCATGTACATTTACAAAGATATAGCTGCTCAAACTTGATTCTCTACCAAGACAGTATTCTAATAGATATAATTAACGGTACATATACATATAATAAATGAATAAATGACGATACGTCCGTAAAATTGACAGACGAATATTTACGCATGATTTACAATAAACATAAACACACGACATAGGTAAAACATAAGTAACAAGACACAAACAGTACATGACTGAACTAAAAATAAACAGATAATACAATTAATATAAAATACATTGATCGTACCATATATGTGGTATAGAGGTTATACAATGATCTACACAAGTGCCTGAAGTGGTCTAAATCACACCATCTCAATACATAATCTACATTATTCTGGTCCTGTACAAAATATAAAAATACCCTTCATAAATCTAATGAATAGATCCAAAACACGTAGTTTACAAGTAATGCACAAATTTGGATCATGTATGAAATAATACTCTGTATAACCACAATAAACAAGCAATTGAAATATAATAGTAATTCTGTTTTCATGAACACATGAAAATAACTGTTTTCAATAAAACTTGTTTGACTTTCATAAACATTCATTCTGATTCTATCAAAAATACATTACTCCCGGATTCACACTAAAGGAAAACTGTGCAAAATATTAAAGAGTAGAAATGTTAATAACTGACCTGGTTAGTATTGAATTTGTGTCCAGAATATATGTAATTGTCTAATAAGTAAACTCTCTTGTTCAGAAGACATTTTTTCTCGACCTGTTCTCACAAACAGCATATTCAAAAAAATGAGTCCTTAATGACTAGAACCAATCAGAAATTAGAATTAGAAACACATGATTAACTGACCTATGAACTTAGAGAATGGAAATAATATATAAAGATGCATACATGAATAAGAATAATGAAAATATGAAAAAAAATGATGAACTCATAAAATATACTAAATTACTAATTAATATTAACTACTCTAAAATAAGAAAACCAATATTAATTAAATATCAATCTGTTCACTCTATCACATACTCCTCAGCTATCATAAATGACGTCCTCGTCATTCTCTAAGTAATAGAGTAGAACAAATCTAAAATCAAATGTCACATATTAGTTCAATACTTAAATATCTGTAATAACTTATACTACAGTCTATGAACGAAGAAAATCTATCAAATATAGCATATAGAAGTATATATATTCAAATCAAAACTGTAAAAGTACTGAATATATAAAATAAATCAATGGTGATCAATCAGAATAATCAGCAATGCTTTCCCAGCTTCTGACTCTATCCGAGTGAACAATCCATTATCTGCAAAATAATAAATAACATCAGCCTTCTGCTTCCACTCAGCAGACTGGCTGACTGGAATATCTGGTGGAACTGCAGATTTGGTGACATAATCCCCTGACTTCAACCAATGTGGCTGTGTTCTCGCACGAACAAAACGGCGAGGTACAACTGGAAAAACTTCAACATCATCATCATCAGGAGAAGCTGAATGAGAGTCGGTGTCTCCGCCTGATATCAACTCTTCCTGTTCATCGTCATCTTGTTGCATGTCGGAAGCGCTTCCTTCAGAACCATACATATCTTCCCTTGCTTCAACGGAATGGGCGTCCCCATCTGGTTCTGGTTGCTGTTCAACTGGTAGGTATTCCTGACTTCCTGTATCGATAACAACACTGGGTCGAGTGTTGACAACATTCCGTCTTGGAAATACCAAATCTACAGATTCGTCATTATCGCTTTCCTCCGTGGTTGAATCATTTGCTGTTGTTGGCTGTTTCTTCTTACTAGCTCTTGTCCTTGGTCTTGGTGCTGGTTTCGGTGGATGTGTAATCGGTTTCTCTTCTTGTTGATTTCTGTGAAGATATCCCACTGGCAACAGTAAATTCCTATGCAATGTCCTCTTTCTACCTTCTCTGTTCTCTTTCTGGACAACATAAACTGGGATGACTCCAAAACAATGTAAGTATCCATTTCCCATTTGTCTGTAAGTTTATGTTTTCCTTCAAATGCTACTCTTTTCACCAAAACTGTATCCCCCTTTTCGATAGTAGCTCCTCTGGCTTTCAAGTCATAATACGCCTTCTGTTTTTCCTTCGCTTTCTTTGCCGACTCTAAGGCAAGTTGATAAGCCTGTTCTAGTCTTTCTTTGAGCTCCTGGATATACATTGACTGTGGTTGTCTATATTTCTCCTTCACAAGTCCAAATGCAAGATCTATTGGTAATCTTGGATGGCGACCAAACATGAGAAAATATGTTGAATGACCAGTGGCATTATGTTGAGTACAGTTGTACGCGTGGACTAAAGGTGCCACATGAGCTTTCCCGTTGGTTTTCTCTCTGGGCTGTAAAGTTCCAAGTATAGAAATCAGAGTTCTGTTAAACCTCTCTGTTAGTCCATTACCCATAGGATGGTAAGGTGTTGTTCTGGATTTTCGGATTCCAGTGAGATGACAAAGTTCCTGGATCATCTTACTTTCGAATGATGGTCCTTGATCTGAGTGTATCCTTCCCTGAATCCCATAGTGGACAATAAAGTTGTTGAATAATGCTTCAGCGGTTGTTCTTGCTGTTTGATTCCGAGTGGGGATGGCCTGTGCATAGCGGGTGAAATGATCTGTAATGACCAAGATTTCCTGTATACCTCCCTTGGATGGCTCTAGGGTAAGGTAGTCAATGCAGATTAACTCCATGGGCTGAGTAGTGGTGATATTGATAAGTGGTGCTTTCTCTGGTTCCTTCTTCCGCTTTATGCAACGTTCACATCTGTGTATCCGGTTTTCCACGTCTTGTACAATTTTGGCCAGTAAAACCTTTCTCTTATCAGACTGATGCTCCTGTCTTTTCCTCGATGGCCAATCTCATCATGTAGTGCTTCCATAACAATCTTGATGTAAGATGCTGGCAATACAAGCTGGTGATGTTTCTGTCCATCAACTGCCACTTCGCGATACAGGACGTCATCTATGAGTCGAAGATGAGAAAACTGTTTCTGTATTGGAGTTGAAGGTGTCTGTCCTTTCCTTGGTGTCTGTCCTGCCTTCAACGGTTTAATGCAGTGGTGGAGTGATGGATATTTGGCTTGTGCTTCCGACCAGTTGATATCGGTTGATACATCCATATGCATATCGAGCTCGCTAGAGTTGACGGCATCCGGTGATATGGCATATGCCTCTACTAATGGGGTCTGCATACTTCCACATATAGCCTTAATGGACTTCTGGTCAATGGTTGCCAATCTGGATAAACTATCTGCATCTGCATTTGACTTTCCCGGTAGGTAATGGATCTCCAAATCATAAGTAGCCAAGGCAGCAAGCCAACGATGTCCGGTGGCATCCAGTTTCGCTGTGGTTAGGACATATGTAAGTGGATTATTATCCGTCAGCACCTTGAATGTGTGTCCATACAGGTAGTCATGGAACTTGTCTGTAATTGACCACTTGAGGGCAAGAAATTCCATCTTTTGTGTCGGATAGTTCTGTTCTGCCTTTGTTAATCCTATGCTGGCGTATGCAATTACGCGAGGTGTTCCTGCTTGTTCTTGGTAATGAATTGCTCCGAGACCTTGACCACTAGCATCAGTATGCAGCTCAAATGGCTTAGCATAATCTGCGTATCCTAGAATAGGTGCAGATACAAGTCGTTGTTTCAGTGTTGCGAATGCTGTTTCCTGTTTGTCGCTCCACTCCCAAGGTCTCTGTTCATGTTTCTTCTTTTTCTTCCCTTTCTTGGTAGTTGGCGATGGCATAAGGGACGTCAAAGGTTTCGCAATCTGACTGAAGTTGTCGATACATCTTCTGTAGTATCCAACAAAGCCGATTAACTTCCTCACATCCTCTGGTGTTTTCGGAGTGGGCCAATTGGATACTTTGTCGACTTTCTCTGGGTCGGTCTCTACTCCAGCTGCGAATACTATATGTCCAACAAACTTGACTCTGGGTTTGAAGAAAGAGCATTTCGATGGCGAAAGCTTCAAGTTTGCTTCTCGTATTCTGTTGAAGACCATCTTTAACCGTTCCATGTGTTCCTGATAAGTACGACCAAAATATAATGATGTCATCTATGAAGACGCAACAAATACTCATATGGAGGTCCGCTAGGCAGTCTTGCATCAGTTGTTGATACGTGGCGGGAGCGCAAGCAAGTCCGAAATGCATCCTGTTGTATTCGAACAGTCCTAAAGGGCCTACGATAAATGCTGTCCGTTCCTTGTGCTCCTCCAATATTTCCACTTGATGAAATCCGGATCGCATATCAACTGTCGAAAAATATGTGTTCCGTGCCATACAATCTAGCATATCCTCAGTCCTGGGGAGAGCATAAGCATCTTTCTTGGTCTTCAAGTTTAGTTGTATGTAGTCAACACAGATTCTAAGGGATCCATTCTTCTTCTTTACCAATACAATATTGGATGCATATGGGCAATGTTACTTCCTGATGACTCTGGCTCTCAGCATTTGATGTAGATGACTCTTGACGTCTTCATACATAGCTGGAGGTATATGGCGATAGCGCTGCTTGGATGGTCTCTCGTCTTCCAATTCAATTATGTGTTTGACTGAAGTAGCATGTCCTATATCATAGTCATCCTTAGAAAATATGTCTTGGTATGACATGATAAAGTCTTTTCCTATTTGAAGTTCTGTTGATGATAAGTTGCCAGTGTATATCTGTACTTTGTCAATTAATGGTGGTTAAAATTCTTTATCCTTGTCAGTAGGTGAGTCTTGAATAAGTACTGGTTGAAGCTCACAAATAATGGCATTAGGTGGAATAGTCACTGTTCTTGTGGTAATATTGCTGACTTTGACATGAAATATTCCATTCTGTTGATATCTGTAATCTATAATATATGGTTCTATATCTAGGTCTGTAGGGATAAAAGATGATTATGTTAGATGAGTCATAGCAGGTGTAAGATGATAAGGTATCTCCTTAGTTGTCATAGCTTGGATGGTAACATTGGTGTTTGGTGGTACAATAGTCTTAAGATGTTCTGCTGATTTCACCAAAGATAGTATGTTGTTGGTCTTGTGGAGTTCTTTTTTACGTAGTTGGATGCAACGAAACGATGAATACCATGGTGTTGTTAAATCTGCTGTTTGAAGAAAGCGAGTTCCAAACCGATCTTTGTAGTTTTCCATAATGACTGATAATATGTTGGTGCCTAATAATACTGGTACAGTGGAATGGTACTGACTATCTGGAATTATTAAGAAAATGCATGGAAAAGTGCTGTGTGTTTCCTTAAGTTGAATGGCTGTTTCAATATATTTATGATAAAGTAATGAATTCCCATCTGCACATTCTATGTTGATGATCTTTTCCAAAGGTTCTAATGGTATGTGCTTCAAGTGTTGATCATAAAATGTCCAAGATGCTGTTGAGACTGTAGATCCAGTGTCTAAAAGAGCAGTTGATTTCACTCCATCGATGAAAATGACACTTTCAGTTGGTCTTCCACAAGGTCCTGGTGGTATAGTTTTGTCCAAGTTCTGATTAGGGCAATGTATATTCATGTCAGTCGGCTGCCCTGTGTCGCTGACATCTTTCAGTTTAACGATTTCCCATTTACATCGGTGTTACTTCGGCATCCTTTCGCAATATGTCCTTCTCGGTGACAACGGTTGCATATGACTTCCGGAAACCTGAAGTTACTAGGCTGCTGTTGTTGTTGTTGCTGACCATAGCCTCTGTATCCTCTACCTAATCCTCTACCTCTAAACCTACCTTCTTTTGTTCGTCCTCTGTCTCTATTGGCATCATATCTCTGCTGGTACTGATATGGTTGTTGTTGTAAACCTGGTTGTTGTTGTTGATATGGTTGACGATGTTGGTACCTGTCCTGTTGCTGGGATTCTAAATTTTGAAGACGGGTGTTGATCTGTTTCAGGACACCTGATAATTCAGACTGATCTATCTCACCTGTCACTACTGCCTGCTTGGATGTAGCTTTTATCTTCAAAGGGTGGTCAAATTGACGTTCTTTCTCTATTCGTCTGAGTGCTGTTCTCAATTTGTCAAAGGTGCTGTAACGCTCCTTTTCATAGTGAGTGACCTAGTGAGTGCTGGTTTCAAACCGTTCCACAGCATGTCATGTAACATGGAACCTGCCTGGTGTCTACTAACATTACCTGCATTGACAGCTCTATCAAGGATTCCCTCCAAACGACAACTCCATTCCGAGACATCCTCATCTTCCTGTTGTCTTGCATTATAAAACTCGCCCATGATGGTTTCAGTTTCATCCACATTTCCATAAACGCTTTCCATCTTCGTAAGTATCTCGGTTAAGGATGCTTCAGGTCCTAATCGCATGGCGACAAGTCCAGCGTCTCCTTTGACTGACCTTCTAATAGCCTGGATGATGGCTTCTTCAGTAGAAGTCCCATTATTTCATATCGCCATAGCTCATATGATGTTTCTTTTCCCTTCTTATCTTTATTGCCAGAGAAGTTGTTCAATATTATTGCTACAGCATGTGGTTCCTGTTTTACTTCTGGCTTTAATCTCTCCATTGCAAATTCATGAATCCAACTTTCAAATTCCTTCGGTTTATCTGCCTTTGGTTTAACTTTCATTTGCTGTAGTGTGGCAATGAGATGTTTGTATTCCTCTGGAATTGGATCCGCCATGTTGTTATATATTGAAAATAATCAGGAAGTATATCAAAGTGCAAATCTAAATAAAGACAAAATGTTCCTAGGTGGAGAAAAAAATAAATTCCTAAATAGAAACAAACACCTGGGAAAAAATAATATAAAGAAATAATCTACAAGGTATAAAAAAAAATACCTGTGAATAAGTACAAATAAATATAAAGTACCTGTACATACAAATGTGTATGAATGTGAACAATCTACAACATAATAATAATAGTATTAACTACATATGTAAGTACAAATAATATATAAGTCTCACATCTGTAAACAAAAGTAAAAATCTCAAAACTGAAATCAAAAACCTAAAATACAAGATATGTGTTAATTAATATCAACAAAAAAAAAAATACAAGTTAATCTGTATGAAAAAAAAATTCAAAATGGCATAATCCAAATCTGAAATGTCAAAGTAAATCAGTATGAAATACAAACTAGGCAAAACATTTTTTTTTTATCTCAAATAAATAAAGTAAGTATTAATCAAAATACAAATGTAACTATCAAAATGTGTCAGAGTTATCTCCCCTGAAATAAATTAAATCTACATTAGTAATGTATATACACAATTAATTAATCAAAGAAAGATAAGTCAATGAATATCAAGAGAATATAATAATTATCTCCCCTGAAAATAAATTATTAAGTCAGTAAATATTTACAAACACAATAAGAATTATCTCCCCTGAAAAAAAATTCAGTCAGTAAATATATATACACAATTAATTCAAAATCATAAGACAAAGCATTAAGTAAATGAGTTCATCTTAATCAAGTAAAGTAAAGCACTGAGTAAAGTAAAGCAGCAAAGTAAACTCAATAGACAAAGAGTTTAGAATACAGTTGAGACACAGCTCAATCACAGCACAAACAACTACAAGTAGACATTTAACAGCACAATCACAGTACAAAGTCAATAAATATATGTGTATAAGCCTACGTGTATGCGAGTTTTTCTGTATATGGGCTGGGGATACTCACCTAAGTAACATTACCTGTCGTCTCCTAACGACTATCTATACATGTACTATTAAGTACACCTGGATCCGCAAAGTTGCGTGATAAAGTCTATATCTGGGTTAAAGTGATACAGTTAAATTATAACTTCACATCTGGCTTCAATGAGATGACCTACCAATAATATTCTTGTCTCAGGTATGTACTAGTTTCCAAATGTGTATGTGAATGTGTTAGTTAATATGCACTGTAGTGCGTAAAGTAGGGTATGTGTGGGTATGTACTAAGAAGGGCAAAGTTTATTAAAAGGTGAAAGGTCAAGGACACTCACATCTTACAAGCAAACACAATGACATACACAGTTACATACAAATAAAAGAAATATATACCCTTTACACAAAGTATTAACACAAATTCAAATAAATGGATATATACCAACACACTAAGTGTAACTAGTTCACTAAGTACACATGTACTTAAATAAAGTGCAAAATGAAAGCACACAATTCTAAAGTTCTTATTGACCTGTATATGGTTACTTAAATTCTAAGTTCACTTGTTCGAATATAACACCAACACTACACAAATATCTCTAAGTATTCATAATCACATGTGGCAACAGTATGTAAGTTAATGCAAATATCAATTACCTTCAAGTGTATAACACTGACCAGTCAAAAGTGAAAGAAAAAAATAAATAACTAAGCCTAAATAAAATAAAGTATGAACAAAAAGAAAAAAATGCTCAAGTGTTAACTGAATGTGTGATCAATTAAGTACTAAGTGTGCGTAACGCTTGAAAACGAAAATATGAATTACCAAAACAAAATTCAAAAAGTCAAATGTGTACTGAAGAAAACAAATTGTCAAAACATTTTATCAAAGTTCTACTCTTGTACTCTTTACTTTAATGTGAATTTACTGAATTAAACCTAAAACCGAGTACACTTATACTCAAACAAAATCAAAGAATAAACATATACATGTTTGACTGGTGTACCCAAGACAAGTCACAATATGTAAAAAAAAAACAAATTCTCAATCAGTGAGAAAAATAATATGTATCTCTTTATAGACATAGATACATTTCACTATAAATATACACAATAATATATCTTTCGAGTACTCGTATGTAAGTACATTTTTTGTAATAAGTAATAAATACCAGCTGGACTTTATAACGCTTGATGTAAAAATGAATAATCAATGTAAACAAAATATAAATTAGCAGATCCCATTTGTTTTTGTCCCTCGTCTGGAATATTTTGAATAGGTAATAAAACGATCAGGAACGCGTTTTGTTTCTGTTTTAATATATCAAGAACAAGCAATCGTTCTATCGCTTACAAACTATGGTGTATTTGGAGACCTCTGTCCATTGAAACTTATCTGTCATATTAAAGATGTATTCCTAGACACTTCTTGACCGCTACCCATGATTTCTGATACCGTCTAAGTACTCACGACAAATAAGTTATTTTGCAATAAGTGAATTTACAGTTTCATAATCTTACATGATTGGAATTCTCTACCCGATTCGATCAAATCCATCAATGATTTGCAAAGATTTAAAAAAGAAGTGAAGTGCCACCTGATACATACCAGTGAGGAACGGGAAAGACGTGTCATATCATAATAATGACAATTATATATACATATATATTTTCATAGATAGTGTACTTATTTTAAAATTAAGTAATCCCTCTACCCGCTCATGTTGATCTTTTAATGTCCACTTGAACTTTAAGCTGATACTTATAAAGGACCCCATTGGAAATAAGCTGAATGGCTTTCATGGGCTATCCTTGGTGAGAAAGTTCTCAGCATCAATAATTGGTGGATTGAAGTTTCAGTTAAAGATGGCAGTTTTATGTTTTATTTTTAACTTAACGAGAAATTTTTAAACACTTGTGTATGATGTTGAAATTTTTAAACCTAAATATATTTTACCTTTTACCTTTTACCTTTACAGCCAAAAATACCTTTCTGAAGCTAAGCTTCGCAATGAAGATAAAGGGAAAAAAGGACTGATGGGATACGACAGAATAGTTAATTTTGATAAAGAAAAATATGAAATTAACAGCTTGCATGTATATTCGTGTTATGATTCTATATGTAAGGAAATATTTGTTGTGCGGCTTTCGAAAAATCAATACAAATCTACTGTGCACTCACAGTTCTCATAATATGTAAGAAACAAATCTTAAAAAAACTTAATATATAGCCTACATTTTTATCACTTTAGCCAAAATCCATAACGAAAACAACAAAAAAAACCAAACTGCGCCGATGGGATTCGCACTCTCAGTGTAAGAAGCGACTATGCGATCACGGCTATGGTGCAATGATCGACCGACCTTACAAATTTGTGGTATATAAGGTGTACCTGATGTAAATTGGTGCAACTCTAAAATAAAGCAGACGATGCTTATATTTCATAAAATCGTATTTAAGCATATTTACCATAAAATGGAAAGCCTTTTTATGTTACCAAAGGTAAAATTTATATGCATGTTAAAAAGATAGTTTATGTTGCAAGTTTTCGATTTTTAAAAATTATGATTGTGTTTATTTTCGTGTTTTTTCCATCTACACCTAGCATTGAAAGCACTTGTATTTGCAAAACTTTCCATTTTGTTTCTTAAAATCAGAGTCCAATCTTCACTTCACTTTTTTGGAAGAGCGGATGCCGGTTGTCTAACTCTGACGTTTGTAGATTGCCATATCCGATAAAAATCCCAAATGTTCCTTTTGTTTATTACAAAATCCGCAGTGGAACCAAAGAATGAATATTCATGAACAATGTAAATAACTAAAGGTAAAATATTCAATTTCTTTATCTTGAATGGAGCCCGTCGGAATTTTTATGGGAATCTACATTGACCTCTCAAAAAAGAAAAAAAAAGTATATATCATGCAAAAATATAATTTTTTTAAACAGACTCCAAGCAGATAAAATTTCTTGAACATTTCAAGATGAAGATAATCCCCTGTAAAAGGAAATAAATCAAATGATTCCACTACGGAAATCGGAATGAATTGTGCATACATCGCTATTAACGTTCGTAATTTTAACCGCAAAACCGATTTTCGGGAAAATGCTACATCTTTGAATATAAAATACCGGATTTATTTATTATTATAACTGACATTCAGGATATAAATTAAAAATACGGATCTCATAGAATCCACCGATATAAAAAGCTAAATAAAATAATTCCAATAAATTGGATTTTATTTGAATAAGAATACATATTCTTTTTTTTTCAATCGTTTTTAGCGATAACGGGCGTTATGTGACGTTTCTAAGATATGTAACTGGAAGTGTTCATACCTACTGTCAGGAAAACATTCAAGAACGATAACTACATGTTATCGAAAATCGGGAATAGAGTTAGAGTTAGAGGGTGGCTCCGTCTGAAGGGACGTGACATAATTTCGGTAGCCTAGGGACCCCAAATGGTCATAATCTGGACCTGCTCTTACAATGACAGAGAGAAAATATGCAGCCAAGTTTGTCATTACATAAATAATTGTAGCTATTACCTGTGCTGATGTACCAAGCAAATGTAAGAAATTACATGAAGAATGTAAAGATACATATAAAGGACCTATCTGCAAGTGTGAATAGGTTACAAACGGAAATATGGTCATTGTGTTGGTAAGAAAATCACAGATAAACACACTCACACCTTTATATAAATAAAAAACTCAATGTTAGCAAGTTTCATATCTTATTCTAAATACACACAACATAATAAATGTATGATTGGTCTCGGATCCTATTTCCTTCAAATGACAACAACTTCCGGTTGCTTATCTTTTCAACTTGAGGTCATTTTACATGTGATATAAATTCATGTGCAAGATGTTATCCTAGATTCGTAAAAATAATTGGTCTTTAAGCTATAGATATAAAAATCGTTAGTCAAAGCGTTAATTGGAGTTGTTCCTATGATGGAGGTGACGTAGATTCACTACAAGCCGGGTGCATGGGTTTTGTACCAACTGGTATTGGTCAATCAACAGTCGACATTTTTATCTAGAGGAGGGATTGGTATAATGATCATTGCTGTGAAAAGTAAGCACTCGAAATTTTGCGAATATATGTAAACTTTATGGGCAGTGTTTCAGAATGTCTAGCATATTATTTGAAAATTTCAATATAAGTTAGATTTCAATAATAAGATACCTGGTCAAAATGTTCCAATGAGGTGTAATGATATATTTGTAATGTACTATGTATAATTTGTGTGTCTAATAGTTATCTTTGTTTTCGTGTTGATGTTGATGTTGTTAATTAATTAACTACACGACCGCAATGCAAACTAGATTGATACTAATATGTGCTATGCTGTTTAAATAAAGGAAATTATTATTATTATGTAAATAATTGTAGCTATTTCCTGTGCTGGTGTACCAAACAAATGTAAGAAACCACACGAAGAATGTAGCGATACATATAAAGGACCTGTCTGCAAGTGTGAATATGGTTACAAACGGAAATATGGTGCTTGTGTTGGTAAGAAAATCACAGATAAACACACTCACAACTTTATATAAATAAAACACTCAATTTTAGCAAGTTTCATATCTTATTTTAAAAACACACAAAATAATAAATTTATGATTGGTCTCGGTTCCCATTTCCTTTAAAAGGAAACAACTTCCGGTTGCATAACTTTTCACCTTGAGGTCGTTTTACATGTGATATAAGTTCATGTGCAATGATGTTATCCTAGCTTGGTAAACTAATTGGTCTTTAATCGTTAGCCGAAGCGTTAATTGGAGTTATTACTATGATAGAGGTGTCGAATTACTTCGGTGAAGCATAAGTACGTTATGCATGTTAAATGTGTTCACTTTTTGTTCGCGAAAAACTGAATGCGATTGAAAAGCTAATAGCTTATTGCGCAAAATGATAGGTAATGTTCAACAAACAGAGTGTTCATTAATTGCTTGATTTGGTTTTGTGAAGCCTTTCTACCTTCACACATATGTCATATTTGCCCTCCTAAATTATTATAGAATACGTCTAAAACCATCTGATCAAACAAACATAAAACTAACTGTGTAATAATATAGAAACATGTATTTTTTTGGGCAACCTACAGTTGTTTGTATGAGGGCTTATGTCTTATTTACGTTATTTGTGTTTGCGCATAGTGGTGTCGAACACATATTGCGTTGTGTTTTATTTTTGTCTGTTTTCGTTTTGTGTACCCTACGTTGCCAGGTTCTCTGGATTGTCCATTTTTAATTTCCCTTTCGGTATTCTCTAATGATTATTTACCTTTGTCGAATAAACAAATAAATGTTTCAAACCATATGAAAAATGTAAAGATACAGATAAAGGACATATATGCATATTCAAATATGCATTTGTGGGGAAGTAAATCAGAGTTCATCTTGTATTGTAAGAAAGTCTTCTCGTGTAGATAATGCAGGTTGAACGTGTCGTGTTTCTTTGTGGAAGCATTGGATGTGACTACAGCATTAATAGATTGCAGCACGAATACAATCAATGTGCAACAAATCGATAGTTTGTAATGTATAATAATATACGACACCTTCCATTGCCTTTCTTGCAAGTTCTAATATATTGATTCACTGTCATATGCATCAGTTGTGCCCCCCTTTTGCAAAATATCCGAAGCCATTGCTTCGTATTTACTTTTATCATATTAGACTATTGATATTATCATAAGTAATTACATTTTGTCTTAACTTTTTACTCAGGGCCGGATTATCCTATAGATTATAACATGCAGCAGACTAGGGCCCCTCAAGCGATGTAAATATCGCAAACATATATCACGAGTAAAACATATTCAAGACGGGCGTGGGTGGGTAAGAAGGTGGCTCCGTTTGAAGGGGGGCATAATTTTAATAGTCTGGGGACTCCAAAATGGCATAATCGCCGCCTTGTTCTTATAACGAAATAAAGGAAAGATGTAGCTAAGTATGTCAATACATCAATAATTGTACTTATTACCTGTGCTGTTGTACCAAAAAAATTTAAGAAACCACATGAAGAATGTAAAGATACAGATACAGGCCCTATCTGCAATTGTGAATATGGTTACAAACGGAAATATGGTGCTTTTGTTGGTAAGAAAATCAGAGATAAACACATTCACTCCTAAGCACTCAATTTTAGGAAATGTAATATCTTATTTTAAATACACACAATGTAATAAATTTATGATTGGTCTCGGTTCCTATTTCCGTCAAAAGGCAACAACTTCTGGTTGCATTTCCTTTCACATTGAGGTCATTTTACATGTGTCGGTAAGAAAATCATGGATAATTACATTATCAGTTATCTACTTCTTTACATGTCATATTAGTTCATGTGCACTGATGTAATCCTAGATTACTAAAATGATTGGTCTTGTCTTACAATTCGTTAGGCGAACCGTTAATTGAAGTTGTTCCTATGATGGAGGTGTCGAATAACTTCGGTGAAACATAAGTACTTTATGCATGTTTAATTTGTCCTCTTTTTGTCATTCTTTTATCGTATTATATAAACTTTGAATATTATCATAAGCAATTAAATTATGTCTTAGCGTTTTACTCAGGGCCGGATTATCCTATAGGTTATAATATGCAGCAGATTATAGCCCCTCAAGCTATGTAAATGTATCCAACATATATCACGAGTACAAAATATTCAAGACGGATGCGGGGGAGTTAAAAGGTGGTTCAGTCTGAAAGGGAGGGGCATAATTTATTATCAGTTATCTACGTCTTTACTCATAGGCATTTAGATTGTACCACCCTGAAACACTTCTGTATAGCCTGTGACAAAGCCGTATGAAGTACAGTGTTGCTTAAGGGTGGTGCAATCTCAATGTCCACCTGAGTTTCCTCTCGTTTTTCAGTGGGGTTTGTGTTACTCGATCTTTAGTTTTATGTGTATTTTTTATAGATCTTTGTGTGTCCTTTTTTACTTGTTCTTTTTCGCATTGTGTTGTCTGTTCTCCTTCGATATACGGATTCTGATTACCCCTTTGGTATCTTCACACTCTTCTTGTCAATTAGATAGTGGTACAATATTCATGACGTCACCAGTAATAGGGTCAATAACTATATTGAGGAAAAAATAGGTCGTTCATAATTTGAGTGAGCTGGTGGTACAATAAACAAATTAAGAATTCAGATGATTAAAAATAATGTAAATTAATTTTAAAATGTTTGTGTTATAGCAACTTGGCCATTTCTATGAAGACACAAAATTGAAATAACATCAATAAACAAAGTTTTTTTGTAGCTCGAATCGACAAATGTTACACATACAGTAAACATTGCCATCAATACAGTAGCAATATCAAATTTATCAATGCAACTACAGTGTTGTTTGTTTTTCCTCTATGTATATGGGGGTGTTCCCAAGAATGGCCGTGATCGTATGGCAGTTGGATTTACAACTACCTCTGCAATCAGTGCCTATCACCACTGATGTTGTGGGTTCGACTCCCGCTCAGGGCGAGGTGTACAAAATTATGTGATAAAGTTTGGCAGTGACTTGCGGCAGGTCAGTGGTTTTTCTCCGTGTCCTCCGGTCACCTCCACCAATAAAACTGACCACCACGATATAGCTGAAATATTGTGAAAAGATACGTCAAGCACCATAAAACCAAACAAATCGTCCTCCCGCGATTGTATGGCAAGTTCAACGCACTTTGAAATTCTTTGAGTATGACAGCATTTTACATATATAGCAACGTAAAGACCCCCCCCCTCGCCACCGCCACGTGCCGTAGATTCACAACAAGTAGGGTGCATGGGTTTTCACCGACTGGGCTTGGACATTCAACAGTTGACATTTTTATCAAGACTGGGGATTGGTATACTGATCTTTGCTGAGAAAACCAGGCACTCAAAATTTTGCGAATATATGAAAACTTTATGGACAATGTGTCAGATTTCTAGCATATTATTTGAAAATTTCAATATAAGTTACATTTCGATAATAAGATACCTGGTCAAACTGTTCCAATGAGGTGTAATAATATCTTTGCAGTGTACTGTGTATAAATTGTGTGTCTAATATTTATCTTTGTTTTCGTGTTGATGTTGATGTTGTTAATAAATTAACTACAGGACAACAATGTAAACTAGATGTATACTAATATGTGCTATGCTGTTTAAATAAGGAAATTATTATTATTATGTAAATAAGTGTAGCTAATACCTGTGCTGATGTACCAAACAAATGTAAGAAACCACATGAAGAATGTATAGATACAGATGTTCATTAATTGCTTGATTTAGTTTATGATGCCTTTCTACCTTCACATATATGGCATATTTGCCCTCCGACATTCTTATAGAATAGTCTAAAACCATCTCATAAAACAAGCATATAACTAATTGTGTAATAATATAGAAAATTGTATTTATTTTAGCAACCTTCATTTGTTTGTAGGAGCGCTCATGTCTATTTACGTGTTTTGTTTTTGTTTCTTTTCGTTTTGCTTACCCTACCTTGCAAGGTTCTCTACATTGTTCATTTTAATTGCCTTTTCGGTATTCTCTAATGTTTATATACATGTGCCGATTTACCAAATAAATGTTTCAACCCATATAAAAAATGTAAAGATAGAGATAAAGGACCTATATGTATATCTAAATATGGATGCAGGCGAAATGGTGTATATTGTGTGGGTAAGTAAATCAGAGCTCATCTTCTATTGTAAGAAAGTCTTCACGTGTAGATAACGCAGGTTGAATGTGTCGTGTCTCTTTGTGGAAGCATTGGATATGATTGTATCATTAATAGATTGCAGCACGAAGACTTATTCAATGTGCAACAAACCGATAGTTTGTAATGTATAATAATATACGACACCTTCCATTGTCCTTCTTGCAAGTTCTAATATATTGATTCACAGACATATACATCAGTTTTGCCATCCTTTCGCAAAATATCCGAAGTAATTGCTTCGTATTTACTTTTATCGTATTATATATACTATTGATATCATCATAAGTAATTAAATTGTGTCTTAACTTTTTACTCAGGAACGGATTATCCCATAGATTATAGTATGCAGCAGACTAGGGTCCCTCAAGCTATGCAATTGTCTCAAACATATATCACGAGTAAATATATTGAGGACGGGTGCGGTCGAGTTAGAGGAGCGCTCCGTCTATAGGGTTGGGGGCATACTTTCGTTAGCCTAGGGACTCCAAAAGATCATAATCAGGCCCGGTTCTAACAACTAAAAAGAGAAAGTATGTAGCTAA
Organism: Gigantidas platifrons; assembly: GCA_002080005.1. NCBI lineage: Eukaryota > Metazoa > Mollusca > Bivalvia > Mytilida > Modiolidae > Gigantidas > Gigantidas platifrons. Next base: position 108,109 of record MJUT01002847.1, read on the forward strand.
GTTTGCCATTACATAAATAAGTGTAGCTATTACCTGTGCTGATGTACCAAACAAATGTAGGAAACCGCATGAAAAATGTAAAGATACATATAAATGACCTGTCTGTAAGTGTGAATAAGGTTGCAAACGGAAATATGGTGATTGTGCTGGTAAGAAATTCACAGATAAATACACTCACACCTTTATATAAATAAAGCAGTAAATCATAGCAAGTTTCATATCTTATTTTAAAAACACACAACATAATAAATTTATGATTGGTCTCGGTTCCTATTTCCTTCAAATGGCAACAACTTCCGATTGCATACCATTTCACCTTGAGGTCATGTTACATGTGATATAAGTTCATGTGCAATGATGTTATCCTAGATTCATAAAATATTTGGTCTTTAAGCTATAGATATAACAATCGTTAGCAGAAACGTTAATTGGAGTTGTTCCTATGATGGAGGTGAGGTAGATTCACTACAAGCCGGGTACATTGGTTTTGTACGCACTAGTATTGGTCAATCAACAGTCGACATTTTTATCTAGAGGGGGATTGATATAATGATCATTGCTGTGAAAAGTAAGAACTCATACTTTTGCGAATATATGTAAACTTTATGGGCAATGTTTCAGAATGTCTAAGATATTATTTGAAAATGTCAATATAAGTTAGATTTCAATAATTACATATCTGGTCAGAATTTTCCAGTGAGGTGTAATAATATATTTGTAATGTACTATGTATAAGTTGTGTGTCTAATATTTATCTTTGTTTTCATGTTGATGTTGATGTTGTTAATTAATTAACTACAGAACCACAATACAAACTAGATGTATACTAATATGTGATATGCTGTTTAAATGAAGGAACTTATTATTATTATGTAAATAATTGTAGCTATTACCTGTGCTTGTGTACCAAACAAATGTAAGAAACCACAAGAACAATGTCAAGATACATATAAAGGACCTGTCTGCAAGTGTGAATATGGTTACAAACGGAAATATGGTGCTTGTGTGGGTAAGAAAATCACAGATAAACACACTCACACCTTTATATAAATGCACACCTCAATCTTAGGAAGTTTCATATCTGATTTGAAATACACACAAAATAATAAATTGATGATTGGTCTCGGTTTCCATTTCCTTCAAAAGGCAACAACTTCCGGTTGCATACCCTTTCACCTTGGGGTCATTTAACATGTTATATAAGTTCATGTGCAATGGTGTTATCTAGCTTGGTAAACTAATTGGTCTTTAATCGTTACCCGAAGCGTTAATTGAAGTTGTTCCTATGATGGAGGTGTCGAATTACTTCGATGAAACATAAGTACTTTATGCATGTTAAATGTGTCCTCTTTTTGTTAGCGAAAAACTAAATGCGATTGAAAGGCTAATAGCTTATTGCGCAAAAGGGTAGGTAATGTTCAACAAACGGGGTGTTCATTAATTGCTTGATTTTCTTTGTGATGCCTTTCTACCTTCACATATATGCCATATTTTCTCTCCGAAATTCTTATAGAATACATCTAAAACCATCTGATAAAACAAACATACAACTAACTGTGTATTGATATAGAAAATTGTATTTATTTGCGCAACTTCCAGTTGTTTGTGGGAGGGTTTATGTCTTATTTACGTTATTTGTGGTTGCGCATTGTGGTGTCGAACACATACTGTGTTGTGTTCTATTTTTGTCTGTTTACATTTTATGTATCCTACGTTGCCAGGTTCTCTGGAATGTCCATTTTTAATTTCCCTTTCGGTATTCTCTAATGCTTATTTACATTTATCGATTAACCAAATAAATGTCTCAAAACAAATGAAACACGTAAATATACAGACAAAGGACCTATATGTATATGCAAATATGGATGCATAAGGTATTGTGTGGGGAAGTAGATCAAAGCTCATCTTGTATTGTAGAAACGTTTTCTCGTGTAGATTATGCAGGTTGAACGTGTCGTGTTTTTTTGTTCAAGCATTTGATGTCACTGTAGCATTAATAGATTGCAGCACGAAGACATATTCAATGTGCAACAAACCGATAGTTTGTAATGTATAATAATATACGACACCTTCCATTGTCCTTCTTGCAAGTTCTAATATATTGATTCACTGACATATGCACCAGTTTTGCCGTTCTTTTCCAAAATATCCGAAGCTATTGCTTAGTATTTACTTTTATCATATTATATAAGCTATTGATATAATTTTAAGTAATTAAATTTTGTCTTAACTTTTTACTCAGGGCCGGATTATCCTATAGATTATAATATGAAGCAGACAAGGGCTCCTCAAGCTATGTAATTGTCACAAACATATATCACGCGTAAAGCATATACAAGACGGGTGTGGGTGAGTTAGAAGGTGGCTCCGTTTGAAGAGGGGCATAATTTTACTAGCCTAGGGACCCCAAGGGGTCATAATCGCCGCCCTGTTCTTACAACGAAATAGAATAAAGATGTAACTAAGTTTGTCATTACATAAATAGTTGTAGCTGTAATAGCTACAACTATTTACTGTGCTGCAGTACCAAACAAATGTAAGAAACCACATGAACAATGTAAAGATACATATAAAGGACCTGTCTGCAAGTGTGAATATGGTTACAAACGGAAAGATGGTGCTTGTGTGGGTAAGAAAATCACAGATAAACACACTCACACCTTTATATAAATAAAACACTCAATTTTAGCGAGTTTCATATCATATGTTACATACACACAACATAATAAATGTATGATTGCTCTCGGTTCTCATTACCTTCAAATGGCAACACCTTCCGGTTGCATATCCTTTCACCTTGAGGTCATTTTACATGTCATATAAGGTCATGTGCAAGATGTTATCCTAGATTAGTAAAATAATTGGTCTTTAAGCTATAGATATAACAATAGTTAGTCGACGCGTTAATTTGAGTTGTTCCTATGATGGAGGTGACGTAGATTAACTACAAACCGGGAATATTGGTTTTGTACCAACTGGTATTGGTCAATCAACAGTCGTCATTTTTATATAGAGGAGGGATTGGTATAATTATCATTGCTGTGAAAAGTAAGCACTCGAAATTTGCGAATATATGCAAACGTATTTGGGCAGTGTTTCAGAATGGCTAAGCTATTATTTTAAAATTTCAATATATGTTAGATTTCAATAATAACATACCTTGTCAAAATGTTCCAATGAGGTGTAATAATATATTTGTAATGTACTATGTATTATTTGTGTGTCTAATACTTATCTTTGTTTTCGTGTTGATGTTGATGTTGTTAATTAATTAACTACAGGACCACAATGCAAACTAGATTGATACTAATATGTGCTATGCTGTTTAAATAAAGGAAATTATTATTATTATAAAAATAATTGTAGCTATTACCTGTGCTGATGTACCACACAAATGTAAGAAACCACATGAAGAATGTAAAGATACATATAAAGGCCCTGTCTGCAAGTGTGAATATGGCTACAAACGGAAATATGGTGCTTGTGTGGGTAAGAAAATCACAGATAAACACATTCACACCTTTATATAAATAAAACACTCAATTTTAACGAGTTTCATATCATAATTTACATACACACAACATAATAAATTTATGATTGCTCTCGGTTCCCATTTCCTCAAATGGCAACACCTTCCGGTTGCATATCATTTCACCTTGGGGTCATTTTACATGTCATATAAGTTCATGTGCAAGATGTTATCCTAGATTCGTAAAATGATTGGTCTTTAAGCTATAGATATAACAATAGTTAGTCGACGCGTTAATTTGAGTTGTTCCTATGATGGAGGTGACGTAGATTCACTACAAACCGGGAACACTGGTTTTGTACCAACTGGTATTGGTCAATCAACAGTCGTCATTTTTATCTAGAGGAGGGATTGGTATAATTATCATTGCTGTGAAAAGTAAGCACTCGAAATTTTTCGAATATATGCAAACTTATTTGGGCAGTGTTTCAGAATGTCTAAGCTATTATTTTAAAATTTCAATATAAGTTAGATTTCAATAATAACATACCTGGTCAAAATGTTCCAATGAGGTGTAATAATATATTTTAATGCACTATGTATAATTTGTGTGTCTAATATTTATCTTTGTTTTCGTGTTGATGTTGATGTTGTTAATTCATTAACTACAGTACCACAATGCAAACTAGATTGATACTAATATGTGCTATGCTGTTTAAATAAAGGAAATTATTATTATTATAAAAATAATTGTAGCTA
>MJUT01002847.1:123228-142184 GCA_002080005.1 Gigantidas platifrons
AATATTTATATTGTTGACATAAATGATTTTATTGTTCCAAAAAAATAAATTAATTGGTTTTCCAGATTATTATAATATATATTAATCAAACAATTTTCTCTAAAATATTTATTTATTATATAAAACAAATCAAAGTTGTGTATGATATACATTTAAGCTTGGTGATACAAAAAATAATCATACTTAATAATGAGCTTGTAACATAAACAATGGGAATTATTATTAAAAAGTGACATATTTCTCTGGTTTTTTTACAGTGATTAACAGTTTTGATGCTTTCAATAGAATGTTTTTTTCTTAGTTTTTAATAACCTGAACAGAAAAAGAATACACAGTCACAATCTAAATACACTATAATTTTAATTTAAAAGATGCTATAGATCTCTTAATCATAAAATTTCATTAAGTAGCACTCCAAAAAAGATTACACCTAGATAATTTTGGACCTGTATCCAGTAGCAGAACTTTGTGACCAGTTTTGGTTTACCGAAGACAAAACCATTCAAACTGAACTTTATTATTTTGAAGATATTAGTAATCCTCTTTACTCCCATTATGACGTCGTTTTAACCCCGATGAACCAGTGGTGGAAAAAGCTGTAAACCTCTAGAGGATTAAGATGCCTTTCCCCGCATTTGAATCGTTTGACTCGTTTGACGACTTTTGAAATAAAGTTCGTGTTAAATAATGGGAGAAACAAATTATCCTTCAGTTGCCCATGTGGGTTACGATATTTCTCCGCGCGAGAGAGTTATATTAAAAATTTTAGCCACTCGTGGTTAACATTTTTAATTTAACTTTCTCGCGTGGAGAAATATCGTAACTCACGGGCAACTGAAGGATAATCTATATTTAACTGTGGAAAATGGAAAACTGTGATTTTTAAATGTAAAAAATCATAATATAAACCATATAAACATTATATATACATTGTATCAGATTTTTGTGTCAATTAATCAATGTACATGTTTTTGAAAGGTTTTATTTTCTCTCATAAATATATAACTAATGGGTTGGTATGTAAATAAATGCAAAATATACTTAATTTGAGAATGAAATCAATAGGATACTATTGTTAAAGAGGGGGGGGGATAATGAAGGTTAACGGAAAGAGAGTCACAGGAAAAAAGTCACAAATTTGATAGGGAAATAAATCACAGGAAAAAAAGTCACAAGACAAAAAGTCACAGAAAAAAAGTCACAGTTCAATCATACGTGTGTCACATTTTTAAGTATAAAACGTAATAATTTATATTTAATATTTAAATGTGATGGTGAAGAAAATTTAAAATATATTTTTGTGTAGTAATTCTATACAATTTTCTAGTATGATTTTATTCAAATTGAGCTTAATGGAATAACACATTAGTTGTTTAAAAAAAGTCACAGGATAAAAAGTCATTTACCAGTTTAAATTAAGAAATAATTCGTGGTAGCCCGAATTTATATCATTTTTACCACGGGTAGGAACGTTATGCTTAAAAATAATTCATGGAAGCCATATGTATATATTGTTTTTACCACGGGTTGACATTTATGTCACGAAGTTTTACCCGGAGCGTTAGCGAGGGGTAAAAAGCTGACATGCAGGCCTACCCGTGGTAAGAACAATATATGCATATGGCTTCCATGAATTATTTTTTAAGCATAACGTTCCTACCCGTGGTAAAAATGATATAAATTCGGGCTACCATAAATTATTTCGATTCTAATATGTAAAAAATTGTAAAATATCGCTATAAATTGTCGATGACGTCATAAATGACAATGGGTGTAGGTATATATTAATTTTACCACGGGTTTGGGCTCAAAGCGTTTGAATGACGTCATATTAGAAACACAATTTTACCTAATTCCAGCTTTTGCAAGTGTTTTGTGCTTTGAGATTTTACTTCAATTTCCAAGACTATAGAACATATAACTTGTAGTCACCTCAACTATGTATAATAAAGGTTGAACCATTGTGACTTTTTTCCTGTGAATTTCTTTCCTAGTACAATTTTTGTATGACTGCCAGATTGTCAAATTTACATTATGACTTTTCTTACTGTGACTTTTTTTTTCTTGTGACGTTATTTCCTGTGACTTTTTATCAGTGACTTTTTTTATGTGAATTTTTTTCATAATGAAATGAAAGGTAAATCCACATACTCATTACAGGACTTAAACCGTTACTATTTGGTTTTTCTAATCATCCAGTTTACAATATTACATGATATGGTGTGGTTTTCGTACAATTTCATTGGCTAAATCAGTCGCGCGATACACAGAATATTTAATGTATTGTTTCCACTGTGAAGAAACCAGACGTCTTGTGTAACATTTTATTTTTTCCTCCATAATATTTTTCTAGCGGATTATTTTTAATATAGAATATTATCCTTGGACAATATTTCAATATTAAATTTCTTCCAATGCTATTATATATTTTCCAGATGAGGTGGAAGAAATTTAATATAAAAATATATCCATGGATAAACTTATAACATTATAACTTTTCAACCGGAAAAAAATATTATAGAAGAAATAATCTGATTTTATAAGTTACTCATTTTCTCAATCAATTAATTAACATTACCGCAAATAAATATGTACTTAATATTAGTGAAACACTTTTTTATTAGTACAGCAGAGGAGGCGCGACGCTTTGCACACGGCACGCACATAGCAAGTATATTATCGATAACCGGATGTTTACGATTCAGTTTAAAAATGGACGCAGAAGTGAAAACATCTCGACAATAAATTACTTAAATTAAACGTGAATTTATCCAGCTGTCTAATTGTTTTCCCAATATGGGATTTCTTGAGCTGTAAGGTCGAAATAGTTGTATACAAGTATTGTCAACAATACTTGTATAAAAAAATTTACACGTATTGTTATTTTCCCCCAAAAAAAGTTGAAATCTACGATTATGATTTTTATTCTGTTCTGATATAGAGTTTTAATGAAATTGTGTTTTTATTTAAAGAATCATAATTAATTGTCCAAATACATATTTGGCATTTTTTTTTAAAAACGATAGTAGTTTAGTTATTGCACAATAAACAAACGTCTCTGCAATATACATCTACAAAATTTATCATAATTCTTAAAGTTCATTAAACTTAATTACATTTAGCTACGCAACAATACTAAAACATTCTTATAAAAGTCAATAACTGTTATACAGGAAGAGCACCTATTGTGAAGCCATCTATATTGAGATGCCATTCAATGAAAATAATAACCAGACCATATTTTTACATAATAAGATAAGAATTAGATAAGAAATTAAAATTCATAGAAGTCATGTATGTTCTTAATGAAAATTAATTAACACATTAAGTCACATTTCATTTATTTAGCCCAACTTGGGTCAGCTATCAATTAAAAAGACAAAAATAGTTTTAATAATTATGTCTAAGTATTTACCTAAATAACGATATTGTGATTGTTATGTCTTAATAAATTCAAGGATTTATATAAATCCTTGATAAATTGTATTACAAATCATTTTAATTTATGAATTAATTCTCTTTTTGTTTACATACATTTTTGTATTTATTTTCAATAAAATTTCCATTTTCTTAATCTTATGTTAACAGCAAGTTACATGTGTCAACCCTACATATACTGTTATTATCCACAATAAATTAAGGAAAAACAGATGAAATAAAAAATAAATGTTATTGAAAATAAATAAGGGGTCCATATAATTACCCAAATTGGACCCAAAGGTACCCAAAGGGACCATAAATGTACCCAAAGGGACCCTATAGCTACCCAAAGGGACCATATAGGTATTCAAAATAACAATTTAAATGTCAAATAAACCATGTACATTATATAATTTAGTCATACAAGGGGAAAGCATAGCCAATGACATAAATTAGAATTGATTTTAAGTATATTTCAATTTGGGACACAGATACAAAATGAACAAAGAATTGGTCAGAACTGTTCAACTACTCTAATGTAATACTGTATTTAATACTTTTTTAATTAATATATTTACTACTTTAAAGTTTTAATGTCATTACTTTAGGTAAATATTTGCTAAAATATCCTATCCAAAATCAAGGTAAGCAAAATTTTCCGGCGCTGAAACGTCTGATTTAAAATGCGGGTAAGCAAACGTAAACACAAAGCAGTTGGGACGTATGAGAGCATATCGAACACACGGCTCAACCCGACAATGTCAACAATGAACCTTACACCTAATACTTACAATTCTACAGATATGATGGCTTCCTCAAATCATGTCTTATACGGTACACCACCGCCTTTCCATATTAGTCCTACAAATCAGCCAGGAGCCCCGCATACCACACCGGCCATAAACCAAAAACCACCCCCTTCCAGCAATCATATCCACAAACGTGTCCGAGTCCACAGATTATGCACCCAGGACTAGAGAAGTATCTTAATGATATAAACAATAAATTATCAAAGCTAGATTTACTTGATAGCATTGGTCAACGACTTTCATCATTGGAAACTCAATATGATGTGTTTAGGACTGAGATGGTACAAATAAAAACAGAAATACAAAATATCCATATGAAAGTTGATGGGGGCGGAAACAGAAGTCAGTTGATGGAAACGAAAATGCACGAGCTAGAGAGACAAAATGACGACCTTCATCGACAAAATTGTGACATGAGCGAGGAATTTCTAAAATTGCAAACGCGCACAATGAAAGACAATTTACATTTTACAGGAATTCCAGAAACCACAGATGAAACAACAGAAGTTGCTGTTAAAAACTTTATTCATAATCAATTGAAAATTGATGAAAATATTGAACTCCATGTTGCTCATCGTCTCCGTAAGAGGCGCGATGGCCATCCACACACTATTGCAGCGAAATTAGAAAAACGGAAGGACCTAGAGCGAGCCTTGGGTCTTGGGTGTTGTCAAAACAGGTGTTTTAAGGCAAACATATTTCGGAATGAATGAACAATACCCCGATATTATCAACAGAAGAAGACAGGCGCTTTTTCCAAAAATGCACGAAGAGAGACGTAAGGATAATCGTGCTTTTATCAATTATGATAAGCTATGCATAAATGGTGTTGAGTACAGACCACCCCCAAACGAACCCATGATGCGCATGGAAACCCAGAACCTCATATGCGCTTTCCCTCTCCTAGAAACCCGAACAACCACTATCATTAAGACAGGCAAGCAAGAGGAGCGACTGATGAAAATGTCCTAAGGTTTAAAAAACAGAAACTTAATTTTTCAGAAATAAAATGTATTTGTTTAAATATTTGTGGTATCAAGTCAAAACTTTTACTACCTGAATTTATACAGTTAATTACAACACATGATATATGTATTTTTATAGAGACAAAAACTGACAATTATGACATTTTAAATATCCCAGATGGTTTTAGCTATGTTGCAAAAAATAGAAAAATATTTAAGCATAAATCTGGAGGTATTGTTGTTGTATATAGAAATAATCTTAAAAATCATATAACATTTTTGCATTCCAATTCTGATTATGTGTCATGGTTGAAAATTTCACAAGTATTTAATAATGACCTTTCATTGGGATGTGTATACATCCCACCTGAAAATTCTCTATATTCGTCAATAGATGCATTTTTAGATATTGAAAATGAATTAGTAAATTTCATAGAAAAAGACATGAAATGTGCACTGGTTGGAGATTTTAATGCTAAGACAGCTGTCTTAGAAGATTTTTCACAACCAGATGAAACCTTTTTAATGTTATGGATGTAACTGTAGAAGATGACCTATTTAGATATTACTATGACTACCAAATTTTACTTGATAATAACATTTCCTTAAAAACATATACTCAGTGTGAATGCAGACCAAATAATTTTGGACGAAAACTCTTAGAACTGTGTAAGTCTAACAATCTATACATTGCCAGTGTAGTGGATTATTTAATATTATCTTCTAACCTCTTTTCTGTGATTAAGAGTTTTGATGTTCTAGATTATGACCCATTGCTTTCTTATGTACATTGTGCCCTACAGTTCAGTTTTTCAGTAGATATCTGTTTATTATCAGTAGAAAACAGAAATCAGAAATCTAGTTAAGTGGCATAACTGTAAGAAAAATGAGTTTGTTGAATATCTTACTATTAATAAAAATAATGAGATGCAAAATATAGTAAACAGATTAGATTATATACTTTTGCTACAAGATGTGAGTATCAATGATGTAAGTGAAGTAGTAAAACAAGTTGGAAATATGTTCAAGCATACTTCTGCTAGTGTGTTTTGGTGCAAATGCAAAAAGTCATTCTGTGAAAATAACAAAGCTGAAAATAAGCCATGGTTTGACATGAAATGTAGAGAAAAAAGACAGGGTTTCCATAGATGTAAAAGAAAATATAGTCACATTAAAAACCAAAATTAATAAGACTGATATGAAAAATGCAAGTAAACTTTACAAAACTCAATTGATCAAAAAGTTATTGTGAGTATCAGGATAAAATTGCAAATATTATTAGGGAAAAATTAAGGAGTGATCCAAAAGGTCTTTGGAAAATATTAAACAATATTGATAAAAAAGATCTGATGTTAGTAATAATGTAACATTGGAACAGTTTGTTGAATATTTCAAGAATTTAAATGAATTGCCTGAGAATGAAGAAGATCAGGAAATTGATTTTGATGGTGTAGATAGGGAAAATGTTCACAATATCTTGAATTCACCAATCACTGAAGAAGAAATTTTGCGAGTTGTTAAAAATTTAAAAAGTAATACAGCTTCAGGGTATGATGATATAGTTAATGAACACATTAAAAGTACAATTAATATTCTTTTTGCCTACGTATTGTAAACTCTTTAATATTGTATTAAACTCTGGATTAATTCCCGAATCATGGTCTGAGGGTGTAATTTTTCCAATTTACAAGAACAAAGGTGATACCAAGGATCCTAGTTCATATAGACCTATAACATTAGTGTCATGTCTCAGTAATACTTTTATTTCTGTTTTAAATGACAGGTTGTGTGAATTATCAAATGAAGGAGGCTTGATTTCAGAATCCCAAACAGGATTCAGGAAGGGATACAGTAGATTGGACAACATATTTAGTTTACATGCATTGATTTCTATATATATGTCTTCAGGAAAAAAAACTGTTCTGCACATTTATTGACTTTTCAAAGGCTTTTGACACTATTACTCGCTCATCATTATGGGTCAAACTTCAAAAGTCAAATATTACCGGTAAAGTTTTTAGAATTATTCACAGTCTTTATGACAATGTCAAGTCTTGTATTAAGAATAATGACAAGTTTTCATCATTTTTCAGGTGTAATATTGGTGTTCGGCAATTGGAAAATTTGTCCCCGTTCCTTTTTGCCATTTATCTAAATGACTTGGAACAATTTTGTGTTGAAAACAATGTAAATGATTTAGAAAATATTAGAAAAATGTGTTCAGAAAATTTGAATATATTTATAAAACTCTTTTCATTGCTGTATGCAGATGATACTATTATTTTTTTCGGAAACTGAAGCTGATATTCAATATACTTTGGTTATATTTGAAAAGTATTGTCATCATTGGAAATTGAAGGTTAACTTGCAAAAGACTAAAGTAATACTATTTTGTAAAAGAAAATAAAAAAATCTACCTATTCTTAAGCTATGTGGAGAGAATTTACAAATTGAAGACTCTTATTCATATCTAGGTGTCATATTTAATAATAACGGCTCTTTTGTGAAGGCAAGAGTTAAATTGATGAATCAAGCTCGCAAAGCTTTATATTGTTTGTATAGAAAATTGAGAAATATATCGATTCCAATAGATCTACAACTTAAATTGTTTGATACACTTATTCTTCCAATACTTACTTATGGCTGTGAAATATGGGGTTATGAAAACACTAAGCAACTATAAAAACTTCACCTTCAGTTCTGTAGAAATATTTTATGTGTTAGAACCACCACTCCGAATTTTATGGCATATGGAGAACTTGGCAGAACACCTATAGATATATGTATAAAATTAAGGATTGTAAATTTTTGGAATAGACTTATTTCAAACGAGAAGAAACTTAGTTGTATTTTATATCAGATTATGTTTAATTTGAGTATTATTGATAACGTTCAATTTAAATAGCTAAAATTTATCATATCAATATTTGAGAAAACTGGGCTTAATTATTTATGGAACCAACAACAGCCAGTTCATTCAGTGCAACTAAAATCTATTATTAAGCAAAATCTGACTGATCAATATATTCAAAACTGGCTTAACCAAATTGAGAATTCTTCTAGGGGAGAATGTTATGGCATATTTAAAAATGAATTTAATTTAGAGAAATACTTATTGAAATTATTACCACATGAGAGAAACATGATAACAAAGTTTAGATGCAGTAACATTAAACTTCCAATACAAACTGGAAGATGGTCGAATACTCCCAGAGAAGAACGTATTTGTCATTTGTGTAATGTTGGTGTAGGTACTGAAATTCATTTTTTATTTGAATGTACCACTGCTGATGTACAAAGGCTTAGATGTACATGTATACCAATTTATTATACTAGATATGCAAACATGTACAAAATGAGAGGCCTGTTATCTTTGTGTAATGTTAAGCTTCTGAAAAAAATTGTCATTATTTATATCTAAATTCCAAAATGTTTTGTAATTATATTCTGAAGCTGTATTATTGTATGCTAGTTATATCCGTCATTATGTAAAATATGTTGTATAACATTCCTCTTGTTACATTTGTATATGTGTCTGAGTGAATAAAGAACTTGAACTTGAACTTGAATGAATTCAAATTGTCAAACGATATGTTTGATACAACACAAACCACGAAAAATTGGGGGATTTTTCAAGGTAAATTGTGGCGTAATGAATGGAGATTTTAGGATACTTAAGAAAATATATGAAGCACAATGTCATACAAAAAAAGATAGGAAAAGTCTCCACCAGATTATACAAATTTTCACTTTTAATGTTGATCGGTTGAGGACGCTATGAATGAAAAGAAGATGGCGACAAAAATACCTGAAATAATTAGCTTTGAGGTGTTACGATATATATTTAATGCAAAACAAATCACAATTAAAAAAATTAAGGGGATTGGGATAATATTTTATTTATTGTTTTCTAACTACAAATGTAGATACACCAGCATAAGATTATTTTTAAACATTTTGGTAGCATTTAAAAAGACTGTTATTAACCTTTTAAATGTTTATGACACTCACTACTGCATTTACAGGAAACAATTAAAAAATAATTTTATATGGATTATAAATTTATGACAAGATATTCTTGCATAAACAAGTTTTAAGTTTGTTTTTACATGTTAAAAATGGCATTGAGTTTTTCAAAATTAACAATTAAATTAATTTTTATATCATGTTTATTGACAAAAGTTATCAAAATAGTTTCAACATAAAAGTGGTATCAAAATATTTTGTGCATAATTTTCCAATCTTATTCTCAATGAAAACATTCACCTGAAAATGTTCTACATATAACTTATAAAATACAAAGGTAAGTCACCTGTGAGTGATGGTTTTACCTGTACAGGTAATTAATAATGTCCTGTTGTATATTGGAACCACAGGTGATTATGTGAAAATTGGTACTGTTAATTAAATTACCTGGCATTGGATGCCAGGTATGAGGTATATGCCAGGTATTTATCAGACTAAGCCTTGATCTGTACTCTATGTAATATAAAAATTAAGGACTTTTTACTCTGTCAATATTTTATAAAAAAAAAAGTCCATAATTGATGGAGCGGATGTGGTCGAGTGGTCTATGGCGCTGGATATAAGGCTAAGCGATTGGTGTTGCAGTGTATCAATGGTGTGAGTTCAAAAGAAAAACATTTGACAGCTCAAACATCTAATTCTAACACTGTTTGGTTTAATTTTCAAATGTGTATATATATACCTTTTGCACATTCCCGATCTGATTCAAAATTTATACGTTTTTATATATTTTTCATACGAGTTATTTCCCTTACAACGGACAAAATGGTACTCGGTCTGACAAGAATAATTGAAACGAATTTGAGTATATTTTCTCATAATTTGTCGATATTTGAACAATGTAAAAAATCAGAGGATAATTGTATTGCAAATCGATTATTCACAAGTTGTTACAAAATTAAGAGTTTGAAACAAGTAGTAGGGGAAATATCTGTGAATTTTATTGAACTTTGTATGAAAGGGGATTATTTTGCACGCCTTACTGGAAAGTAAATTCTGTAAAACGTATACTTTTAGAATCAAAGTAGGAAATGTGTAAATATTTTATTTTCAAGAGGCTGTTTCCGGTACATTTCTGCTCTCTACGATTCCAATATGGAAAACATATGTGTTCTATTATGCAAATTATTTGCAATGTTATAAGCAAATACACTGATATCCAAAAAGATGACTCAACGTATTAGCAATACATGCGTGAATTCAATCTAGGCATAATTATCAAGCTGTTATAGTCCATGTTGTTTTATTCAGATTTGTTGTTTCATTCAAATGACATCTATATTAGGTACAATATGTATATATAAATGTAAAACTGTTAGGACAGATGACGCTACTAGGTGGAAACATTAAAATAGATATGTTTACACTGGATGAACATGTGAATATTATTATATTCTTGATGGTCAAACTCAAGACTAATTTAATTACTTTACCAAATCACCTATCTATTTATTATTAAATCTTCGGTCAATCTTCCTTGTGCATAGACAACAAACCTCAGCCAATTTTGGCGAGGCCGTCGATGTTGTGTTGGTATGGTGGTTGGATTTACAACTATCGGTGCAATCAGTGCCTACCACTACTAACCATGTGAGTTCTAATCCGCCCAATGTGAGGTGTGCTAGATACAACATTATGCAATAAAGTGTGTCAGTGACTTGCAGGGTACTGCGGTTTCCCCCACCAATAAAACTGGCCGCCACAATATTACTGAAATATTGTTGAAAGTGGCACTATACACCATAGCCCTGAACCAAACCCAAGTTATGGCAATGCTGTTTAGGCTCTTTGTGTTTCTTGCTCCGAAAACAAAATATTTAGCTTTCCAATATTTTTACTATGAGCGTACCCGATGAAGGTTTTTCTTCAGAAGAACGTTAATATCTATAATATATATTATACATCTAAATATGAATGACAGTAATGTTAGACCATCCAACGGTGAGCAACCCTCATTAATAATACAGTAATATATGTTCAGTATGTTTTCCCAAACGTGTTCGTTCTTGTAGCTCTTAGACCAAAACATAAAGCGTATCTTGCGCACTAAATTTGATATCTACGTTTTCATTTCAATGTACAATAACCCGAATTTGTGTGTAAGTATTTAACAGTCCGAATTAGATTCTTATGGTTTGATTGTCCTCTATTACGATTTGATCTTTTTTCTTAACAATCAAGTTTTCAGGTGCAACATAATCCTGTCATTTGCAATCAATAGTGTATTCAATTGAAGAGGGTTACGTGGGTAGAGTTGTAAAAACTTATTATGTTCTATTTCACATGTTCACCCTAACATAAAACATTTCTTTTCTTTACTGGGCTAAACAACAAAGACAAAATACTTTTAGGATGGGGAGCTTACAAAAACAGTCGGCCAACATTTAATAAACACATATAATAAATTTAAACAGGTAGCTTTATGTACACCGGTAAATAATTTTGATTTGACAGCCGTTTTATCAAAATTAAATTCCTAAGAGTCCGACTAAAATAACAACAAAAACAGCAAAATGTAAACACTGCATGTGAGTATCATATTTATTTACTAAATACTATAACTTTTCTATATCTATTTATTTTTAGAATTGTATATTTATAGCAAACTTGGCAGATGTTTTCTGTTCGGGTGTAAGCTCTCGAATTACAAAATCCCCGACATGTACCCGACCTTCAAGACTTTCTACCACGAGAAATACGTGCGTATGCAAACGCCTACAGTTAGAATTATTTAGTCCTGTACCGAAATGTATTACTGTTTATGAGGCAAAGATCTAGACTAAATCGTAAACCCTGTTGAATTTAAAGCATTTGGTTGTAATGTATACAACAGAAAGTATAATAGAAAACAAACAAGAAACTAAAGCTTAGCAAACGCGAACCACAAAACTCGTAATCTCGTCGTTAAGATGACATAGCAAAGGGTGGAGTAGAGAAAAGTTATCCCATTGAAGGGCGTTAATATCAATATTCAAAGAATTAACTATGGATAATTATAGAAAAAAATATTAATTGATTCGAAGGGTATCAATTTACTTATTCAAAGAACTCGACACGTGTGATTATAGAACCAGAAAATTCCGCAATTTTACAAAGGAGTGAAATCCGTAACACTATGGTCACAAACGATAAGACTATAAGAGCTACGATACTGTAGCTAAGCACTTACACTGCTGTAGCACTCTCCAAATTAACGGTGATATCATTCCTTATTTATGTAGTTTATTGGCTGATGGCCAAGGCCGAGTTGTTGTGATCTCATTGACACCGCCATACAACTAGTATTTAAACAATTATTCTTTTATTGCTCCTTTTGATATTTTCAACAGCAAGCGAACTGATTTACAACTACTTCCCCAAAGCCCAAAGGGTAAAACATGTGAAAGAGGTACCAGAAAAGCTATATTTCAGTCAGTGATCACATAGCAAACATTTATAAAGTCAATTCCATTTGACTGCCTTAATTGAACAAGTGCAGGATGAATAATGTCATCTCGCCGTGCAATGAGCCAATCAAGAGGGGCATTATTGTTCAAATAGAAAAAATAAATGCGAAATCTCGCGTCATATATCGTATAATAACTGTTCATCTGAGAAGTTGAGAACAACGTCCATACATCAGAATAGGAATAACGTTGATGAATAAACGATAATAAAGAATTAATCAAACACAATTTTTCCTATTTGAGCAGGCATTGGATGGATAAGTATTTGCTATGTACTGTTACTGACCGAAATATAGCTTTTTCTGACACCCCTGTCACATGTTATGTTAAGCTTTGGAAATCTAGTTGTAAATCCAGTTCAAGTCCTGTTGACAGAAAATATCAAAAGGTGCAATCAATGGATAGCTATATAATTTTAGCACATATTTGTACGTTATACGTACCATTTTGCGTGTGTGATAAACGAAGACCTTCCAGGTCCATATCAGTACCCGGGGCAAATAAACGGTTATTGTGCCCTGCGTCGATGACGTCATTGTGACATGTAAGCAAACCGCATACAAATAACCGATACAATGGAGATGAAAAATGTCAATACAAAACGTAAAACTAAGAGCGACATTAGGATATTATTCAAGATTGGCTATCAACAGTGGGAGAGCACCGTAATCCCGAGTATATTGGAGTCAAGGAGATGTACATGCACCTGGCAAATTTTTTTTCAGCGCGCACGACATTCAAACAGTATTACAACCCTATTCATTGAAACGTGTCCAAGCTTCTATCAGTAGATATCTTAGTGATGGCGAATGTTGATATTTGCGCCATCGTATCGACTGTTGACAACTATGAAAAGAGAACAGTTACTCCAATTTTCGTCTGTAATAACTATGTTCAGTCAATGGGTACTAATAATAACTCAATTAAAGAAACCGTCATCGATTTGGCACCCATTTCACTCCAGAATAACACTATTCCCCGTATATACTCAAATATCTAGGAAAATGTGACAATAATTTTTATTTCACAAATGATAAGAATTGGAACTCTGGTGTATTGACAAGTTATGTATAATACATGTGATAAATACGGTGAATTATTTTGCTGATTTTTCCACGTTATTTATTTGTTGTTATTTTGATGAATAAACATAAATTAATTTATCATTTACAATTTATTTATTTCAGTCGTGATTAAATATGTGATAAGCAGATTATAACATAGCCTTTTCCATATAGGTCCTCGTATCATCCCTCGACCCATATCAGCCCTCGGCTGTCGCCTTGGGCTTATATGGCAGTCTCGGGATGATATCACAACCGAAATGGATATGACCATGTTATAATCTATATTCACTATATAATTCAAAATACAAATGTCGATGTTATTATAATTCCACCTTATATC
This sequence comes from Gigantidas platifrons, assembly GCA_002080005.1. Lineage (NCBI taxonomy): Eukaryota > Metazoa > Mollusca > Bivalvia > Mytilida > Modiolidae > Gigantidas > Gigantidas platifrons. Next base: position 137,302 of record MJUT01002847.1, read on the forward strand.
AGAATGCTTTCTTCTGATTGGTTGATGAAATGGATATTTGTTTACCAATTCTTAGTTTTTTTTCAGCATATCCGCCATTACCGTGGTATTTGTCTAAATATACCACGGTAGTATTATCCAAATATATTACGGATTTAGTTTGTAACACAAATTTTTATTGGTTCTTCAACCATGAATGTCAGTATATATTCGAAAGACAGACGGGGTATGTATTTCAGCCTTCCAAAAAACAATAGAATAACAACATGGCTGACAAAAACATTTACGCTTCACTGAATCAATAGCATAATATTGAGTAATAAATGTATATTTACCCAATTAAATGCTGTTTTTACACTCAAAACGGCTGTATGAACAAAAATATATACTACAGTTAATTCCGTCACAAAACACCAGATTGATTCAGCAAACTCCTAATCCTGTATTTGGCACGGCTATACCATTACAAACTTGAACATCATGTGCAATAAACAATCTAAGGTGTGTTAAACTTTGCTCCTTGAACACCAAGTTTTTAATAGACGTTGTTAACATTTAAATTATTGCAAACCCGTTTCCTTCATGAGACACCTCATGCATGAAATATAACACGAGGCATATTTTGACGTCATCGTAGAAAGAACGTTATAGGTACGGAAAAGGACATTTAGAAAAAATGAAAATAAAAGACGCAAAATATTTAATATTTTTAAGGAATATTTGAAATTGTTGAACAGGTTATACGATATAGCCTGGTTTGGGTCAGTTTACGCATAACTAGCCGCGAAGCGGTTTATGAAAAGCATAAACTGACCCAAACGAGGTTATGTAAGTATAACCTGTTCAAAAATTTCAAATATTCCTTATAATTTAATTTTTTCAACAACATTTAATGATTCACCGATTTTTATTACGATTATTGCATGTGACTATTTGAATTTGTCGTTGGCGGATGAACACGTTGGTGACGTCACAATACCAACCCAGGTTATCGAGTATAACCAACATTTTCTCAAGGCGGATTAGCCAATCAGATTGAAATATTCAAATCAGATTAAATTATTTACATATGAATTAGGACTATGTAAGCGGTAAAATAAAACAAAAAGGAAAATAAAAACAAACAAACAAAACAGAAAAAAAAAATTAAAACAATCCATGCTTTTATATATAAGGTCACAAGTCGAAAGAATACAGTATTTTGGAAACGGTATATCGTTAAGACATAATAATTTTAGAATTAAAGAAAGTGGCGACAGTGTCAGAAGTTATGTTTGAAATCGTTGAAATGTATATATTTCAAATTAATTTGCATTATTTTTTTTTTTTGCATGTTGCATGTTAAAGCAAAAGCTTGATTTATTTTATTTTTGAGTTTGTTCCAGAATTTTTACATTTCTTTGAAAAGATTGTTCCTGTTTTCGTAGATTGAACTTAACCTCAGTTGAAAATCAAATGATCGCGGTGAACCTGCTTGCATGCCACTGTTTTACTTGCTGTTAGATATTCCGCGGAATTAAACATATATATCCTGTTAGTGAAAGTTATTTGCGAACAACATCGATTGAGAGGAGAGGCGCTTTAACAGGATATATTTGTATTATATTAAAATAACGAATTATGAAATATGTCTTAACGTAAGGCTTATATATACAGACGAGTCGAACATAAATGAGATGATTATTTTCCCGTTAGTATTTACTGCACATAAATATCAAGTGGCGGCAATGGTATTCAGATGTCTTTATATCAGAGCATCTGGATATGAAAAATGCATGTACTATTTATAGTCAGGCTGATCTTTTGTCAATGAATAAGCTAAAAACAAGCTTAAGTGTGCGTTAGAATTAATAACACAAAAAGTAATGACAATCTTCAATTCTGAAGATTTTCTATCTCTATTATTCAGACAAATTCAAATAGTTCCAGGTAATAATCGTAATTAAAATCGAGGAATCATTAAATTTTGTTGTAATATTTAAATTATAAGGAATGTTTTGAACAGGTTATACGTGTAACTCTTATCTTATATGAAACAAGTCATTTTCTGGAGAAAATACCAATACTCTTAAGACTCAACAGCTTCTCGTATTCAATAGGCCTATGTCTCCAAGCACAAAAACATTACCAGTCTGACAATTTCGTCTGTGTTTATGCTAAAACGTTAGGCTAATACTATAGCATTGTATTTCCTCCATCTAATAATTTGCCATTGTCTTATCACCGTACCGTGCGAATCTGAATTTGTCTTCCGATGTCTCATGAAAAGTCAAATGTCTAATGCTGATGTGCTTCAGTCGCATTACACAATTGTCTTCCTTATAGAAAAAAGTGGAATATATGAAAGGAAACAGTAAGAGTGTAACCCGTGATCGTCATTTTAGATAAAAATAGTTTGTTTGTTAATTTAAACTTATTTTATTGCTCATAATAACAACAAATGGATCAGACACAAGTTTTACAACTTAGAAATGTCTTCTCCGCTAGTTACATCAATTTACATATAATCAGAACAGTATTAAATACATAATAAAATATTTGTTAGGAATATGGAGACGAAGGGAAAAAAATAATAAGCGAAAGAAGAAAAAAAAACTTACAATAGAACAGAAAAAAGCAAATCTCAAAAGTTGATTAAACATACTGTGTGCTAAGGTATAATATATTGCAAATCGAGCACACCTCAAAGACAGTTCTTAAACACGTGGTGTATGAGTATTGCATACTGGAATCATGTTACGATTAGACATATAGTTTATATGTTGGGATTTATTTAATTCATGAGGATCTTGCATAGGTAAGTACAATTTGAACTGAATACCACATGTATATTTCATCGACTTGAGACACGTCAATCAATCAATTCACCAAGTGCGACCAGGAAAAGAATATACATACATGTAGAAGTACACAATGTTGACAATTGTCAATACTATTATACATGTTGACTTGTTTGTTCAAGAGAAACGCCGTGTATCTTTTATGTATTTTTGTACACATGAAAATATAAACGTGTTAATTTCAACAGACAGGTTATCATTTCCAAATAACAAAATATCGATATTTACCGGAAGACCTCCCATATCAAGCATACTTAATTCAATGAGCATGTTATTTCTAAGTAAATTGCATTTATTACAATATAATAGAAAATGCTCGGAACATTCGTTTTTATATCCACATGAACAAGAAGCACTAGGGACTAAATTCGATTTAAATAAGTCGTTGTTCAGAGAACTACATTTATTTCTAAGTGTAGCATGCAATACACTAAGATATCGGTCTCCAGAAGAAAAGTAAGAAGGTACTGTTTTCGGTTGAAAATATTTCTGTTGCAATTTGGATTTAAAAGACGGAAGTGTCGGCAGTTGACGAAGGTTCAGATCTAAAGTGTTCCATAATTTAATCGTATTTGGAAAATAAGACTGTTGATATGTAGATAATCGGTATGATGGTTGTGAAATATTTAGTCTGTTCCTTAGATTATAATTATTAGAGTAAGCGACTGTAGGTGGTACCAATTCTGTTAAGTAATCAGGTACTTGGCCGGTTAATAATTTTATAAAATAGGACCAATTTTCGTACCTCCCGTCTAGTTTTCAACTTTTCCCACCCCGTCTCGATATAAATATAATTTATACTGGCAAACGATGGTAATCCCGTAGCAATACGTTTGTTTTTTAATCACTCGAAAGTTTTCTTTCAACGAGGATATTTAAGAATACATGTATAAGAAAAATAAAAAGAGCCGGTACACGTTGTCCTCATACTTGAATAGTGAGCATGACACTTTCCATACATATACAAAGAGAGATACAGAACAAAAGCTATCCTCGGTAACTCACAACTGATCACGCTCTGATAGTCTGCATAACCCGTGGGTCACTTGACAGAGGAATCTTCGTAGTCCTGAATAATTATTGAATAATTTTTAAAGCATTTTGCAATCATTTTGAGAAAACAAGGTACATTTTTGTATTTAAGATTTATTAGTTAAAATATTACACTGATATTCTATTGAAAAAAGATACTGAAGTATAACAATGTTTCTTAACTGACCAGTATTCATTGTTCCTTCACTGACATGATTCACGAGGGCAACATCCGACCAGTTGTCAGTGGTTGTTCTCGGACATAATTATCGATGGTAGCTTCCGAGTAGTAGTTAGCGTTTCTTTACTGACAAGATTCAGATGGTGACATTCGACAAGTAGTCAGTGTTTCTTTACTGACATGATTCACGATGGTGATATTCGACCAGTAGTCAGTGTGTCTTTACTGACATGATTCACGATGGTGACATTTGGCCAGTAGTCAGTGTTTCTTAACTGGAGTGATTCTCGAGGGTAAAATCCGAAGTATTGTTGAAAGTGGCGTGAATTATTTTAAGCCAATATTCATAGTATGCATATTAATAAACTAGTAGTTAGCATTATAAGAGAAGAAATTGCATCCCATTTACCAGTTTCATCGCGCCACATGTTTGTGCTCGCGCCAAGACAGAAATTTTTAAAGGAGATTAATTTGTATACAAAAATATGGTTTGATGTCATATGTTCTCAATATATGGTTTTATCTTTTTAATGTTTCTTTTATTTGTATATATAATCGCATTGTTTTATAAACACGTATGTTTCACGTTCCATTTCTAATAGTCTTCAAGGTGTCTAAGTTAATTTATAAATTTGGTCACGCCACGACATAGCTGAAATATTGCAAAAGTTATCGTGTTCTTTTTTGAGTTCAGTGAGTTAAGATGAGATATCATTAATTCGTTTTGTCAATATTGGTGGAATAGTTGACCATCACTGTTTAGAATTTCTTTCAAAATACACACTGTTAAATAAACTGCTTTGTAAAACACATTGATTTCCCTCGTTATTCAAAGAGTAGAAGAAACAATA
>MJUT01002847.1:162979-199984 GCA_002080005.1 Gigantidas platifrons
ACATCATACATCCGTGACGTGACGTGACCAACGAGACTTATGTTACTGCATTTCGGTGCAATTTAATGATATTTCGTTTGGTTGTGATTAACATAAGCACCTGAAATAGTTCAGCAGATTGCTTCGATTTATTACATACAAATACTGATAAAGCAGTATTTGCTGGCACGACTGTGCAGGTGTTTAATTTCTTCAAAAAACACGAATCATGTTCAAATTTAAAAAGCGTTTAGATGACGTTTCTATGTTTCCCATATGTTCCGTATACACTTAATGTCAACTTTTGTGACACAGGCAATTACTTTAGACTGTTATAACAATGCCGTTATTGGTGTTTTCATTTGTATTATCATACTTCAACAATACATTTATGAAACACCTGGCTAACAATCTTCATTATAGCAATGACACGGAGCTTATAAATATCGCCGAAAGAGACAATGCTCCACTTACAAATAGATAAGGTACTGTCGAAGTATGGTACTTGCATGTATGTGTCTTTAATCTAGCAAAATGTCAGATACACTCGGAGACACAATTCTCTTTGCGATACTATACTATATACAGTGCGTGCATTATACACTACTACTCCCGCAGTGTATGTGCACTTTAATTTCATAATACAGCTTTAGAACAAGTTGTTATTACTTAAATCAATCAACATTACATATTAAAGTAAAATGATCAGCAAATATCGTTGAATCTTAGATTAAATATGTTCACTTATATTAATATGACACTTAATTTTAACTAAAATCAACTGCATAGCATTAAAATTCCACTCAAAAGCAGATTTTAAGAGCAAATCGCAAAATATTTGACAGCAAATAACTCTGTTTTCCCGTACAGTAATGCAAATAATATGCGCGTGACACAAGATTTGAAATCTTTCGGGGAAATTAAATATAAGTATCGCTCATGCGCAATGCTTAGTTGATGAAAGAGTAAAGTAAAACCATATTCCGTGTGTACCACATCAGAATAATTGCAAACAAAATTGGTTCACACGACATGACACAGACAGTTCCGCAGTCATCATTATCAGAAATGTGTACATGCTTTCGATGAAAATTGATATGTTTTTTTTTTAATTTTCATTCTCGTACCTCTGGACTTTCCCATAAAGATCTAGATAATAATGGTCTATCTGCTGTTTAATTATAATGGCACAGTAGAGTTGTAACTGAAATATGTAAATCGTAAAATATCATATTTAATATTCTCCTCTGAAACCGCTGAAACAAATTGAGCTGGGATGGTCCTTGGATGCCCCCACCCCGACCCCTTTTCAAAATTGTGTCTGACAGCCCTGACCTCCGTTTGAAATGGCTGCTATTAATGAAAATATAAATCTCTTTAATTGTCGATTGCTGCTTTATTATCAATCAAAATGAGCTCAAATTTGAACAGCAGCTACATGGCAATGGTTAATACACAACATATACCCTGTTTTTGCGTAAACATTTCTCTCGGCCGATTTATCCGATTATGCCAATTATGCATATCATGAAAAAAAGATCATATTTGAATCTTCTCCTTAACTGCTGCACTATAATTGACTGGGGTGGTTCCCTTTAAAAAATGTGTCCGACAGCTCTGATCTCAATTCAAGATGACTGTTGTTACTAAAAATCGCAATTATTTAATTGTCCATTGCTGCTTTTTATAAATCAAACTGAACACATATTTTAATTTCAGGTACTTGACAATGAGAAGCTTAACGTATGTATATTCCGGGTTTTACTGAAAAATTATCTTTCATCCGATTTATACCAATTATGCAAATTAATCATATTTTAATAATGGATCACATTTAAATCTTCTCTGAAACCACTTAATCAAATTACACCTGGGATTGTCATTGGCTGACCCCCTTTCAAAAATTGTGTCTGACAATCCTACCCTCGATTCAAGATAGCGGCCTTTACTAAAAGTGGAAATTTCTTTAATTGTTTATTGCTGCAGTATTGTAAGTCAAAATGAGCTCAGATTTTCTATAAACTTTAAAGTCAAATTGAAAAACCAGGTGAGCAATTACAGGCTCCTGATAACATCTAGTTCTGTGAAAATTGCAAATTTGAAGATATATATTAGCACAAGGTTTTTTTTTTTTTATATATAATTATCATTCTTTTTATTGGTTAACATACACCTACCATGGCTGGCTACCGACGGTTCTCCCTGTCTGTTTGCTATAAATGCTACCAATTAGTCTGGTATTCATGATTTTGCTGAAAATTGTTTTATTAGAGTGACAATCAACTCCAAGAAACCAAGTTGTGTTTGTTACTATCAAAATGTTCACAGCATCTTGTACAATGTTTGTACTTCTTGTGATATAACTAAAGTTGTTTTGCATATTTTAGGAGATAACACAGTTTGATTGCAATAGGCTTATTCTTGAAGTAAGATTTAGCATTACCCCCCTTTCAATGTAAATGTTTTCGTGATTTGTGTGTCATAACAAACTTCTAAACCTAAGTATTAGTGTACTTGTAATCACCATTAAAACCTATCAAACATAGACGACCTGCTATTCTATCTATCGATTTACGCAATTACATTGCAATTATGTAAAAGTAATAACTAATTCGATTGAAATACAATGTTATTGCCCCTTTTTACATTGGCAAATCAAAGCTTTATTTACTGGAAACGGAGATGAACTTCATGCCCTCACAAGAGTGGTCGAGTTACACATAATACAAGGTATTAATAATATAGCTTAATCGGTTGACTGTTGGTGCAATGTGCCCATTATGTTGACATAGTACAAAATGGACACAATCATTAACATCTCTTCACTATGAAACTTGTCCTCTCTATGATATAGCTGAGAAAGTGCTCACTTGACATGAGACAACGATCACTCTCTAACTTGCTGCACAACGTATTGTTAATGGATATTAAGTCTGTTAGAAGTATCAAGTTTGATTTGTTGTCTCATGTGTAAGGATCTTTAACCAACACATTCTACCTTCATTGTCCCAGCTTTCTACTGTCCATGGTTATGTTGTCATTAATTTTTGACATATTGTTTGAACACATCTTTTTGATTGATTACCATCATTATTAATATTATTTTATATTATACCTCATACATGTATTTCCTCTAATCAGCTATGTTAGCGAGTCCGGTCCATATTTTGAGGCATGGACAGGAGCTCCGGGCCGAAATGTTATATACATTATCCCGCTTTGTGCGTAATCCGGAAATCTCTTGTCCGTCAATGTTTCGAAAGCTTAGAAAATAAAATGTCGTCTGGAAGGTTCGCGTCTCTGAATGCAGGAGAACTGGATCAATTTTGAGTATCCAGGCTGTCACAAAAGACTAAAAATGCAACGAAGTACTCGGTAAAAACATTCAGGAGCTACTTACTAGAAAAACAATACTCGGAAGACTTTGAAAACTTTTCGAAAGCAGACCTTGATGCCAGCTTATGATCTTTTTATGCCGACCTTCGCAAATTCACTTAACATGCTGACAATTTTCTGTTGGTGTTGCAAAAGTTAATGATCACTGGACAGTTGTTCATGTTAAAAAAAATGCTCAGATAACTTCCATTTTTATTATTCGTGTTAAAATTTAAAAAATAAGTTTATTGACCATGTTTTTATTTCTTTCTGATATGTCAGGTAAATTTAAATACAGCTGGATGCATACATGGCATAGTTTTATTACATTTATTTGTAAAAAAATGAATAAGGAGTAAATGCACACGTGCCACAATCCATGAAATACAATGTAATTGTAAAGCAAGGGAACGGCACTTTCATTGGTGTTCCTCGTCATAAATATTGATGCAATATCTCAACTACTGTATAACACTGGTAGAACTGCACTGATATTTCATAATGTCCAAGGTGTAGTTTCGAGTTTTGTTTTTACATGTGTTTCAGTGTTTCTGGGTGTACTCTGCTTCAAATCATATTCAGTCTTGCCTTGTTAATTAAACATATGACATTGTCACTTTCCCAGGGGTATTCTACTTTAACTTTAGGTCAGATATCACTTTTGGCAATTCAAATCACATGTACACAATTGCAACATAAACACACTCAAAGCGACCCCCCCCCATAAAAAAAAAGAAATAATAATATTAATAGAAACAAAAAATACATAAAAAGGACTAACAATTAAAATAATACAATCACACCGAAAATCAAAACAAAGATGCACCCCCAATAACTCACATGCCAAAAAAAGAATAAAACAAAACTAAACCAAAAAAAAAATAAAAAAAAAGAAGAAAAAACAACCAACAACAAACAGAAGTGTGTAACAATTTCAGTCTACAATGATATTATTTTCAGACACTGTTTTTTCTGATATTCACTTTTTCAAACTTCATGTATACACAAAGAACCCAATGGATTTTCGGTATAATATAGCAAATAGTGAATAACACTTCGGGTCACATGGCAGTTAATGGACCGGCCAGTCACCCCTAAAATGTTATATGGACCTCAGCTTCGCTGCAGTCCATATAACATTTTAGGGGTGACTGACCGGTCCATAAACTGTCATATAACCATCAGTGCTATGCACTATTTGTTAATTAGCATCATTTGATGAAAGCTGAACCTTGTGTAATATAAAATAGTTCACAATACTTTGTAATCAAAATATAACATAATTGCAATTAAATTTGTCTAATATGTCTTTAATTGTGATTATAACCGTCATCTAATCTACGGGACTATATGCCTGCAGTGTTTTGGTCGATGTGGAGGTGTTGCTGGAGGTGTTGTTGGAGACGGAGGTGGAGGTGTTGTAGTCTCGCTACAGTCATCTTCTATGTTTCCATTATTGTCGCAAACACTTGGATTAGATGCATCCGTAGGGTGAGGTGTGCACCCCGCTGGAACATTGCATTCAGGTCTTGTTTGATTTGCTGTAAATTGTAAAGAACCAATGACATATTTGTGTACAATATATTTTATAATATTATGATCAAACAATCATCGTCAACAGTCACGCATATTTTCGAGGTTTTATTTTGTGTTTTGTGTTTTTTTTTTCTTTATGCTTGTTTTTTAATCAAATTCTAAGTCAAAACAAACATTTTTGTATCATGATTAACATTGTTTATTAGTATACTTTGATAAATAATATATTTATAATCTAGTGTGTTGTTGTATGAATAATATTTATATTTTTCCTATTAAATACAAACAGATCCTATTTTACCATTACAAAACAGAAACGGCGCATATATTTTATAATATTATTATGATATTATGTTTAAACGACGTACTCGAATAATCGCAATTACTTATTTTAATTATATACTTTTAAGAACCATCAAAGGATAATCCCTGACTCGGATCGGTGTGATACAACATTGATAAAAATAGTTTGGTACATCATCTTGAAAAATATGGAAGTCAGAATATGACTGATTCGCAAAAAGTTCGATGCGAATCATGATTTTATAATCATTTCCTAAATGATTATAAAATCATGATTCGCATCCATTTCCTGCCTCTCTTTGAAAATGCTGTAAAATTTGAAATCAACGATATATTTCTGTTATTTTTTCTTTGAAGAATCAAATATGAATCATGATATGTATATGATATCTACAGAATTATTTCATACTTACGGGCAACAGTACCTACCGCTGAAAATGTAGTTATATTTATATATCAAAGTCATATCATATGTCCTTATAATTCACAAGCAATATACCCTTGATTAAATTTGTTTTTCAGTTAAGAACAAAACTTTGTGACAAAAGAAGTGATTCTCATTTTTACATTGTGAACTTTTCGTTTATATATCGCAACAGTCCAGCAGAAACTGTATTCGCAACATGCACAGACAATGGACTGAAGTATTCGTCACCCTCGATTTTACGATATATATTTCATATAAAACCACATTTAAAAAAAATATTGTGAAGTCATTTCTAGACGTATCATTTTTGCACCATAAGAAGCAGAACTATTTAAAGATTATGTGTTTATTTCAGCATGATTTTCCATTAGATTGCCTTAATTTTCTTTTGATTTAAAGAACATTTTTGTTTTATGACGTCACATTTGCTATATGTTTTAAAAAAATTATATCGGAAAAATTTACTTTTGTTTTTAAATCACCAAAAAACAAAAACCATGGAAGCAAAAATTACTATCAGATAAACATATAAAATTCAAAGAATTATGCGTGTCTTGAAATAAATGTTATGAAAATCTGCCCAGAGATAGCATTAAAATATTGTTTTGACAAAATATGGTTTTATATGAAATGCATAGTAAAAAATCGAAAATGACGAATACTTATGCCCATGGACTGTATCTCTCATTTGATACGATAAAATGATTTTGTGGATCATATCATGATTATTTCTTTGATATAGGTTTGCTGCTAACAAGAAAGCTATCAAAGCAAGGGTTCCTAGTGGCTATGCTGACGTCATCACTTCGAATGAATTACGGTCGCCATTACGACTTTGTTAACTACAACGGTATATATGTAAGAATCAGATCGACGTCCAGCCTCTAATCGACGTCCAATCATAAAATCGGAGTCCAATTCTCAAATATATGGCCGTTTTACACTTTCTCAAATTGACGTCCAATATACGTCACTGACGTATATTTCAAATGACGTCACACCCGTTAGGACATGGTTTTGAAACAATGATTGAAAAGGGACAATACCAGATTCAGAGTAGATTGTACATTCTACTTTAGCGGAACCTAACCCTAATCCAAACTTACCCCTAACTCTAATCCTAGCCCTAACCCTAAACCTAACCCTAACCCTAATACTAATGCTAATCTTAACCCTAACCCTAGCTCTGACCCTTACCCTAACCTTAACCCTATCCCTAACGCTAACCCTAAACCTAACCCCCAACCCTAACCCTAACCCTAATTATAGCCATAAAAATAACCATAATCCTAACCCTAACTCTAACCCTAACCATAAATATAACCATAATCCAAGTCCTAATCCTAAACCTAACCTTAACCCTCAATACTATGAATGGGGCAATGCTTTAAAAACACACAAAACAAAAAACAACAACTTTAAGAGACAGATAAAAAAAACAACAAAAACACGCAAAGCAAGACTGTCATTACAATTATATTTGATGGCAAACTTTGATCGTGTAAAGGGGCCTATAGATATGCGAGTTTGGAAAGGACGCCGATTTGAGAATGTATCCTAACATTGGACCGTGATTTGAGATAATGACGTCAATGGACGTCGATTTGAGGAATTGACGTCGATTTGAGTCCGGACGTCGATCTGAGTCTATCATATATGTGTTATAAATGACCACGGATATTTTTCGGTTGCCGTAATTTCCTTATTCATGACTTATAACCGGTTTAACAAGAATAATACAACAGTGTATTTAGAAGAACGAGAAGTGCTTACCTTTCTGGAGCACATTCCTTCACTCACAGTTTTAGTGGGGTTCGTGTTGCTCATTCTGTAGTGTGCTTTGTATTGTTTTGTAGATCAGTGTTTGTCCTTTTGTCCTTTTTCTTTTGACCATTGGATCTTCTTCGATTTACGGCTTCTAGATACCTTTTCTTGGTACTTTCAAACTTTTCTCCCTCCACAAGACAAACTTGTCTCGCTCTTCAAGACTAATAGGTTCTTACATACGTTCTTGGGAAAGACCGGGTGATCTTCCACGAGTATATTACGAGTGGAAGATCACCCGGGCTTTCTCAACAACGCATGTAAGTACCTATTTCTTCCGTAAACCAACAACTGTCACTATCTCGAACTCCTAGAGACCCCCGCCATTGATCAGTAACTAATTTGCATAAATTATCAGATCAATATTATTGAGCGTTATGAAATACACATCACATAAAATTTACTTGTGTGACACCGATTGATAAAATAAGTAGATTTCTACTGCTATTGGAGCTTTTCACACTTATATTTTATAGTAAGTACAGTATTTTCCTTCTTGAGACACCCCCATACATGAAATATGACGTGACACATATTTTTACGTCATTGAAGAATGGCGTCAAAGGACATCTAGAAATACGAAAAAATTAAAATAAAAGACACAAATATATTTAATACGGTTGGAGTCTGTATTTGAACAAAAACAATGGTTAAATCCGTAATATATCTGTTATTCAGCTATCAGACAGGGTATATAATGTGACATTCCCGGCTTATGATATATATTTAAACGATTTTTGTTTCTTGTTAGAGGCGTTCTGATTGGATGTCACAACGAGTAAAGACAAGTGCACGTGCACTTGTCTTAACTCGGTTGTCTCAACCCGAAAACGGCCATTTACGGAAGAAAAACTGTTTTCTTAACTGAAGCAACACATTAATGGCGTCTGTAAACATGCCATATTTTAAATAACATATTTAAATGTTTTGTGGATCATCAACACTGTAAGTTGAATCACGATTTGTACAGAATACTTCTGGAAAACACTTAGTTACGGTAGCTACTCTCTAGCAGTAACGTTATACTACATCGGTTATCATTTAAATGGGTACAACTGGTGCTATGTGAAAGTTTTACTATAAGCATAATGTTTGTTTTTACCCACACTATATATAAAAGCAAGATCCGTACAAATCTGCTTAGGTCACCCATTAACTGAACCGACATCAATTCAATGATAACCAAGATAGTGGAACAAATATATAATGCGTTTATTAGACTTGTCTATGCTCTTGTTCCTTGCTATCTTATTCTTAAAGGATTAATAAACAAAGGTTTATATTAAACATGAAATAATATTGATACGCGTATTTCATACATGTTTCCCTTTATCCTTTAAAAATCGGTTGGTTATACAAAGTTAATAATTTAGCATTTTTAATAACGGTGGCTATAATTAATAAAACTAAGGTTTTCCTCCCTCAGGCATAGGTGACCTTAGCCGATTTTGTGCTTCCAGTTTAAGCCCTTTGGTTTTATTGCTCGCAAAAAGCGCAACTATTAAACGACTATTTTTGCTCCATTGCTACATTAGACAACGACAATAAAGATATACCCTACATGACACACAGAGAACCTGTGATTCTAACCGAAATTACTGTAAGATAACAGGACATAAATGGCATTATCATTTGCCTGGACCTGCAAAAATGATGTGGACCAGATTATATTAGTCAATGTATGCTAATTACCACTAAAAACACAATTTGTCGTCCACTTTTAAAACTGTTTAATTTGTCTCTAGGGAAGAACTATTTCCCGTCGCTTTGGAAACTCGCTAACGTTATAGCAATTTTTATGAAATCTGACAAATCGATCGCATCGAACTATAGACCAATATCGCTTCTTAGTTATGTTAGTAAATTTGTTGAGAGAACTGTCTTTAAATATGTTTTTAACCATATCAGTCGACATAAGTATATGCATAAACTTCAGTCTGGCTTTCTCCCTGGATATTCAAATACACATCAACTAGTTGAAATATACTATTGTATTATGACTGCATTTGAAAATCAGACTCCTTTGACTTTGATGTTTTGTGATGTAAGTACGGTATTTGATATTTGTACATAGCGGATGTGGTCGAGGGCACTGGACATAAGCTAAGCGACTGGTGATGTAGTGTATCAATGGTGTGAATTCAATTCCCGTCGATGGAAGACCACAAATTTGACAGCTCAAAGATCTAATTCTAGCACTGTTTGGTTTAATATATATATTTTTATATATATTATAGAATAGGGTATGCAGGGTCTAATAAGGACGATACTGTGTAGTTGTTAAACCTATCCTCTATCATTATGACGAACCATCCGCCAAATACACTATGAAATATAGATTCATTAACCGACCGAGGTAAAACCTTGTATTGTATACACATGATTATGTTTTTTTATTAATTGGTAGCAATATATATCAGTATTTAAATCATACATTTGTGTGTATATAATCTGCTCTAGCAAGTGACAACCATACAATGTCTCAACCTCCAACAATGAAACTCTGTACATAAGTAAAGGACAGTGATAATATAAGGGCAATCAAGAACGAACAACCCAGAGACGCCTACAACATTGATCACATCAGGAACGAACAATCCAGAGAAACCGGCAACATTGATCACAAGAAAAAGATCGAATATGAACAAAGCGAAAACATTACACAGGAAACTAAAATATGAGCAACACGAATCCATCCACAAAAAATTGGGTGAACTCAGTTGCTTGCGAATGGCAAACATTTTTTTTATAAAACACCCATCGTCTTACTCCCGGAAAAGTCTTATCGCTGATAGAGGAAAGAAGCATATCTACATGAAAGGAAAAAAAGCATTGCCATTTGAGAAATGGATATTTCATAATGGTTGCTCAGTTCGTTATTATGACCTTATAATTGCTGTATCGATGACTTCAACCTAACAGTAACGTATCTTTGTTTGAGTAGCGTTTGTGTCCACAGCTGAGCTCTGCCCATAGCATCACAAGAATAGTGTATGAGCTTTGTAATACCAAATACATACGCTGGTACAACTGGAATATTATTTCTGATGAATGTAGTGTTGACTATAGGTATAGGAAAAATGAAATCGTCATGTTTTTCGTAGAGTTTTGTTTTTAATCTTCCTAGGATTTGATGATGTTTGATATCACACAGTCACAGGAAATGAACATTACACTCGTTTCGACCAAGTAACAACCATACAATGTATCTACCCCACTGAATTCCACATGATATATACAAATTACATACGTAGTGTGTCAGTACAATACTTTGTATCATGCCAAGGCTGTTGTGTGAACCAGTATCACTACGAGTCATGATAGGGACGAGTAAAGTAGTGATATACTTCTTAAGGAGAAACTCATATCACCAGTAGGAATCTCGCTCGGGTGAGGTGTACTCGGTGCAATATTATGTGATAAGTATGCCATAGACTTGTGGCAGATTGACGTTTTTCTTCGGGTACTCCAGGTTTCCTTCACCAATGAAACGGGCCGCTGCGATGTAGCTGAAATATTGTTGAAAGTGGGATTAAACACCAGAACCCATAACCCTTTAGAATAATTTTTGTGTGGAAATATTCAAACTTTTGTCTTGATACGTCAATTTATCGAATAAATGAAATAATATTGAACGGTCATTTTTGTAACTTTGCTAAGACATCTTTTCACGCAGTCCATTACCATGACGTAATGCAAATGTAGTCTGCAGAAAACCTCTCATGCAAAGTCGCGCCAATCTTTTATTCCCACAGTGCGGTGATACAACATTTTCTATGATGTACATTGTATCCAACATGCTACTTTGGTGAATTTCAAAGGAAAACTTACATAATGTTGAATAAGAAAAAAGTATCCTATCCAATTAATAATCTAATAGTACTGCGTTAGATTGTTGCCAAAATAATTAAAGATAAATACATGCATATGCAGCATTAGCATTCTACAATATACGCTTACCTGTCATTTTAAGTAAAGTAGTAGTAGGTCTGTGGCAAACATTGCATTCGTTAGTAAAATCGAATTCATTAGTTAGGTAGGCTGGAATGCAAATACAATTGTTAATAACTTATTGTAATTATAACAGTAAAATTAATAATATAATTGTTTGTTTTTGTCTTTAATAAGAAAAGTGATATGCACACTTCTTATCAAAAAGAAAGTTAAACCATAATACCACCGATATCAATATCAACTCACTGAACACAAACAGGCTGGGACGTGTGATGTTGGAAATCCAGGCGACCGTTTCACTAAAGGTCGTAAGCCGTAAACTTAGACGCAAGTGTACTCTTAAGAGTTACGACCGTTTCACTAAAAAATAGGATTTACGACTTACGATAAAAAGTGATCGTAAAGTTAAGTCGTCAATCGTAAACCTACGTGCACATAGCAAAGATGACCGCGTTGTTTTTAGTTCTGATTTTTTACCAGGAATAGAGACATGCTGGAGAAGAAAAGGCGCATTTTTGGCGACAATCTCAACCTATTTTTACTTACTAACACCGCGCAACAAATAAATAGAACCTGCATCAAATCATTATTTGAAACTAGTTCTTCAATTCATTAACAGATTAAAGCATTGCTTGCAAAATTATGAAACAGCTCTCTTTTTTGTAGAAGTTGTGGACAACACATTTGAATTTGAGCTAATCAGTATTGTAGCTTATCCATATACGGTTGAGTGTTTCGTTAACAGTTTTGTTTTGTGACACAAAATGTAATGAGGCTCTGTGTAATTGTACAGCAATGGATTGTACCCTTTGACCATTTATCTTATGTAGTATGTACTTACATCTTAATACTGTAAAACTATCTGCATTATTTATCTCGACTGTAAAGCACATTAACCAATTATCATCTTCACGTATTCTAGAGTAAAACAAAACAATAAACGTCTGAGAAATCCGAAGGAAGCAATCAAGAATGGAAAATCTAGAGACACTAGCAACATTGGATGCAAAAAAACACAGGAAGAAGGCAACCAAAACAAGAAAACATAGCACAACATAGAAAAATAATATGATGAGCAACACGGACTCAAAGAAACAGAGAGTGAACGAGAATTTTGACATTTATCGTTTGTTTATATAAAATATCGACAGCATCCTTCCAATTCTATACTTCATTCTTATATAGAAATATTTTCCTACATTTTTAAATCTAGCTTATTTATTAATCATCCATATAATTAGTCTGCTTATGTATTTTCCCGATAATATACAAAAGAAAAGCATGTGTACAAAAGGCGACCTTTACTAAGTTAACACAATATTTATTTTCCTTCATAGCTCAGCAAACGTCACCTGGTGTATTGATTTATGCACTGAGTTTGTATGGTGTTTAGGGGTAATTGTCTCTTTAACTGTTTCAAATGACAATAAACTTTAAAATGTTCCTCTGACTCTGAACCATAAATTTAGCAGGCTTGTATTTAAAGTTTACAGTTGATATACTTCCTTTCATTGTAACATGTGGAGACACTGAATTGTCATATAGTTACCATCACACGTCGTTAATAATAATTTGGTGAGGTTAAGCAAATCAATCTGAAATTTATTTTTAACCAGAAATGTGTGCATCACAAAATACGCCCGTCTACATAAATGAGCAAACGGTAAAATGATAATGACCCCAAAATAAATATGATTCTATCCCTTCCACAAGGGAATCATGTGGTCAAGTTTGGTAAAGATCCAATATAAGAACTAAAGTTATCATGCGGAAACGACCCTGTTGTCAACAATTCTACTTATAGTAACATTGACCTTGACCTTTGACCTAATGACCCCAAAATAAAGACGATTCTTCCCCTTCCACGGGGCAAGCATGTGGTTAAGCTGGTAAAGATCCAATATACAGAACTAAAGTTATCATCTGGAAACGACCCTGCTGTCAAATATTATATGTATAGTAACGGTGATCTAATGACCCCAAAATAAATAGAGTTCTGAATCATGTGCCCAAGTTTGTTCAAGATCCAATATACAGAACTAAAGTTATCGTGCGGAAACGACCCTGTTTTCAAACATTCTATTTATAGTAAAGGTGACCTTGACTTTTGACCTAATGACACCAAAATAAATAAGATTCTTCCTCTTCCACAAGGGAATCGTGTCGCCAAGTTTGGTAAAAATACGATATACAGAACTAACGTTATTGTGCGGAAACTTGTGTGGACGCCCGACCCTCCCGCCTTTCCGCCCGCCATACCCAATCACTTAATACGGCCCGTCTCGAGACGGGCGTATGAAAAGTGTGGCTCGTTTGTTGTTCTACATCGCACAATCAAAAAATATAATTTTGAATGTACGTAGAGGGTACTAGCCCCTATTGAATTAATAGAATTGAATCACACAACACGTTTTTATTCGGTTGACATTGGGAATATAAGGGTAAGCTTTTGCACCAGTTCTAAAGCTTCCCACCTAGCTGTTCTATCACCACCTATAAGTTGCACCCTTCCCAGTCCACTCTTATGCCGCTTTAAATATATGTATTATTATGAATGGCTTTTAAACGAATTTGTATGCTTAAACTTACCTGACTATTAGAAAGCGGCCCACGATTTGAAAGCACTCGTAATCCATAGTACCATCCAACTGTTGGACGAGTGTAGTTTCACTGACGTTCCAAAAACCTGTTGCACCATCCCTAGTCGTAATCTTAAAATCTCTATTAATCCAGTTGCATGGGAAGGTACAATTTTGTCCTTAAAGCAATGTATATAATTATAGGCGGTGTATATCAAACTTTGGCAGCCATCACGTGACTTTTATACTGTCTTTAATAATAGGATACTCTATAATGTGTTAACATAGGAGTCAACGGGACACGTAAATACATAAACATTTCTTAAAAACCAATAAACCTAAAAACAACAACAAATATGGTCCTATTTGATATATCTGCAATAGTTCATCTTTTTAAAATATGTTCCATCAACAGTGTACATTCGAAAATAATTACGTCAATTTATAATTGAACAGGTGCAACTTCATTAGTCATACTTAGCTTTGTTAACTCTAATTATGATCTAGTTGTTGGGAGCAAAATAACAAATTGATATTATAGCAGTTACATAAAATTATGTTAAGCTATTTAACGCTGCTTTGCGTGTATTGCTTTTCAAATGACATACCATTTGGGCCAAAAAAAAAAAACATAACCGTGGTCCAAACAAAAAAAAAAAACAAAAACAAAAAACACGAGTCAAAAATTACGTTTGAGCCCAAATTAAATCAATACATGTTATGCTAAAATTATGTTTTAAACTTATTTTTATATATCAATCTGATTAGATCTGATTTTGAGCTTCAGAAGATTGTTTACCCACGCTACGGATTGAACGCATGTTTCACTTATGTATTCGTTCAAATCATAATCTCCAAATTTTCCGCATATAGTGTCTTGTGGGTGAGTACTAAACCTTTAGTGTAGGCAGAAGAACATTCTACCCACACTACATGTTGAAAGCGTGCTTCGCTTATCATTCGCGCGCACCTCGACTCACCTCCTGGTTTTGTATGGTGTCCGTGGTGCTCACCATTTTATTTTTCTATGGTAGGATGTGTTGCGTTGTGCTTTGTTTGTTTTCTGTTTTTTTTTGTTTGTTTGTTTGTTTTTTTTTGTATTTTGTTTGCTTTTTAACTGTTTTTATTTGCCCTATGTTGCTAATGTCTCTGGAATCTCTATTCTTCATTGCCCATTCGGGTTTTCTTAACCTTTATTAATCTGCAGATTCTGCAAAGCTACAATCTTGCGAGGCAACACTAAGCGAGTGTTGAACTAAATGGTCTTTAATTGGAGAATGATTAATGAATGACAGAGCAAAGAAGTGAGTGGGACATTTTCTAATCCATGCTTCAGTGTTTAATTAATTTGCTCAGTACGTAATGGTCCATCATGCTTGGACCATGTGAAATAGGGAACATTTGATTTCACCATCAGGAAAACTTTCCTTATTTACACCATGCACTGTTTAATTACATGAGTTCAGATTGTACGGCGGGTAGTATACATACAATAGGAAAGGCATGTCTGAGTAGCCAAAACTATTTTTGCCCAAATGTTTCGTTTTGAAAGCTGAAAGAAGTATAACCAAAAAGTACTTGATCAAATTTTTATCTTAAGATTAAAACATCAATATAAGAAAATGCAATGATTAATTTAATTCCAAAGAATATATTCAGAAACCGAAATGCTATTATTGTTAATGGCCGCAATCTTAATTTATCGTGGAAAATAACAAAACATGACAATTTTAAAATCAATTGTGACGAATTTTCTACACTAATTTGTCACTAGTGGAGCAGCACTTGGTTACCCTTCCGGAGAACCTGAGTTCACCCTCGGTTTTAGTGGGGTTCGTGTTACTCGATCTTCAGTTTTATATGTATGGTTTGTAGATCGTTGTTTGTCCATTTGTACTTTTTCTTTTGGCTATAGTGTTGTCTGTTCTTCTACGATATACGAATTGTGATTGCTCCTTTGGTTTCTTCAAACTCTTCTTAACAGTGATAGTTATAATATACTGCTATTATTTTGTTATTGAACATATAATGTGTAACACCACATATTATTTTTTTTCAAAATACAAAATAAAGTTGTCTAGTTCAAGGAGGGGTCGTCAACAAATCAATTTTGCAATACAGTTTAATGAGCGGAATCGAACAATACGCCTGCAATGACATGGTCAAATTCAACATTCAACATATACTTACCAAAATGTATTGATTACATTATATATATATATAAATTGCATTGATCACAATAACATTCTTCATATTTTAAGATCACAGCGCTGTATGATTCTTTTATAACAATAACAGTAAACCATACACACAGCTTAGACAGGTTTGCTTGGTCATATTTAAAGGCATACAAGCAACATAATTTTGTTTTCTGTTTATATTAAAAGTTGCCAATATTCGATGTTTTATACTAATAAAATGTTCTGAACAAGAAGCCAGGTTAAAACAATATGCTATAATGTCGTAATTAGTGAAAATAATTCGAATGTATGTTGGTGAAATCGCCATTAACACATGTAATTATAATTCGGCTTCTTTTTCGAAGCTTACCGGACACTGATAACTGCAATAAATAACCAGAAAACATGCACAGGTAAATATTGGTTAGAATTAATATAATTCAAGAAATATATCTATGAAATTGGATCCCGCGGTGATCAGTAAATATCATATAATGGCATTAAGTAAGAATGACACTTAAGATCAAAAATACGTGATGAAATCAATAAAAACAATCCCAAACTCTGCAAAGGGGTCAGATAAATGAAAATTGTAACCAAATTGTATTGCATATTATTGACAACACTTGAGTTGTCTTTAATATATATTGTGTTTTGAAGATAACAGACATGAAGTTCATTATTTTAGTTTCTAATTTGAAAGATATATCACCTAACGTTTTCTCCTGAAAAAAATGAATACATTAAAAATACGACGCAATTCTACTGTTAAAATATGATTCGACCGGACAAAAAAATACTTCATTATGCTTACGTGTTGAAAAATGGAAGAGATCGGTATAGCATCTTCTTTTTTCACACAAAGCTGAATCCTCCTTTTTGTGTCGTATTCGTATAGAATTCGTCAATGTTTTATTCAATTCCACGATTCCATTCAGTGTACCATGTGCTTCTTCGTCAACAAACAATTTCGCACATGCGCTAACACTTTCCCGAATGAATTCACTGTCAGATCATATGAATATGCGTGGGTCAACATTTAATTCTTTACGGGACGTAAGAAAATCAAACAACGACGTATTTCCTTCGTTCTATGCTATTTACGGATGATATTATGAAATATATTCAACTGCAATTAATATAAAACATCGAATATTGACAGCTTTTAATTTAAAAGAAAATCTATTCTGACGTCATATATGCCTTTAATGCATAGGAGGTATATTTAAGGGTAAGAAATCATGGTTCATTGTAGCACCTTGTGTGCAAAAATCGCCATATAATGAAAAATGCATTACAAATCATCTGGGGGAAAAATCTAAAATTTTATAATTATGAATAATCACCCTTTAATTGTAGCATAAAAATATACACGGAATAAATGTTAAATGAGAATCTATTATTTATATCATGTTAATAAGTAAAATGAAAACACAAAATCAACCACACTGTCCGAACAATTATAAGGTCAAATATCAAAATCGTAGACAGAAGGAGAATCCATACCTTTGAACGTGTTTAATTTTAAGCATGATCCTATTTTCTAACACTCAATTTAGTGCTTAAAGTGATAATAATAAAGCTACAATGATATTAGTTTATGACCCCTTAGATGAGCACCCTCTTGAAACCACATAATTAGAGGCAAATGTTTGCTCTGTTCGTTCTGCAAATAATAACAAAGCATTATTGTCGTTAGGGGCATTTATTGTAAAATGTCAAACGTTTTTAATAAAACAAAAACAACTATAAAAGTATAAAAAACATATATAAAGGTGACTAGATAAACAATCCAAATACTGAATTGGTACATTCATAACATAAAAACTACTACAGGAAATCCACTTAATAAAAAAGCGAAGGTGGGCATAACAATCGCCCCACCATAAACTCTAAAAGTAGCAGGAGGGTGGTAGGGGAGGAAGCGGAAAAACTTCGAAACATCAACACTTCTTCTCTGTATAAATTTAGTAAACAGCACCTGACAGCTTAAATTTCATTGGCTGTTGTAATTCCATAGGATTAAATTATTGATTTTATAATTAAAAGGCTTAATGTAAAACAAAGAATTGACATATATAATCCAATTTATAAAATCAATTGGCCTTCTGTAAAAGTAGGAAAATAAAAGTTAATTAGGGATCATAAACTAATTTATGTTCCATAAATGCACTTATTTTTTGTCCCTCCAAGAAGACACAAAGTACAATGATATTGGTTTAATTGCTGTCCCTCCCAGAAGATACTAATTACAATGATATTAGTTTAATTGCTGTCCCTCCCAGAAGATACCAATTACAACGTTATTGACTTACCTTCTGTTCCTGCAATAAGAAAGAAAGCCCACATCCAGAAAAATGTAAACATGTTGATAGCGTTGTTATCAATTAAGTCTAACCAGGAAACACGTACATGTGCTTATATACTGTACTGGCTCTGGTTTTTTTTGGTTTTTTTCGTTTTTTTATCTTTGCTTTTTATTTAAGCTGTAACGATATTGCATACTAATTTGTGCAAATTAATACCAAAATCCATAGCATATTTTTTTCCCTCGTCAAAAATCATATACGTTCAAGTTTAACATATGTTGTCAGTACGTTCAACTCAAGCATTGCAAAGGTCCACAAGTAAGCAAGACATTTACATCTATTAAAGAAATTAATCATTAGAGTGTGTCTATTGTTATGCATATGTTATAAAAATTGGTGCATTATTTGTTAATGGGAATATTTGTTGTTGACAAAGATAAGATTGCATCATCAGTGAATATGCGAAAAGTCGTTGATTTTCCATACTTTATAGAAAATTTCTGTTTTTTTCACAGTGATGTCATTTTAGCACGGTCCTATACACTGCATTTATCTCTCTTCGATGCTTGTCTAATGTTCCAAAATAATGTTTTAAATTCGACGTTAACAACGTTAATCGTAATTATGCAGAAATATAAACAAGGATAATAAGAAACGTTTGAAGATACCAAATGGATAATAAGAAGCCATAAATCTAGTAAAGACAGACAATACAATGACCAAAAGAAAAAAAACCCATTAAGACAAGCATTGATCTACAGAACACTTCTAAAGATTGGATAATGAGAAGCCATAAATATAGTAAAGACAGACAAAACAATGACCAAAGAAAAAAAATCATTAAGACAAACACTGATCTACAGAACACTTCTAAAGATTGGATAATGAGAAGCCATCAATATAGTAAAGACAGACAATACAATGACCAAAAGAAAAACAAAACATTAAGACAAACACTGATCTACAGAACACTTCTAAAGATTGGATAATGAGAAGCCATCAATATAGTAAAGACAGACAATACAATGACCAAAAGAAAAAAAACATTAAGACAAACACTGATCTACAGAACACTTCTAAAGATTGGATAATAAGAAGCCATAAATCTAGTAAAGACAGACAAAACAATGGCTAACAGAATAACAACATTAAGACAAACAATGATCTACAGAACACTACTAAAGATTGGATAATAAGAAGCCATCAATATAGTAAAGACAGACAATACAATGACCAAAAGAAAAAAAAACATTAAGACAAGCAATGATCTACAGAACACTACTAAAGATTGGATAAAGAAAAGCCATAACTATAGTAAAGACAGACCATACAATGGTCAAAAGAAAAAAACATTAAGACAAGTAATGATCTACAGAACACTACTAAAGATTGAGCAACCCGAGCCTTTCACAAAACTTGGGGTGAACTCAGTTGTTGCGGAAGGTAAGGAGTTTCAACTTAAACCAAAGGCACCAGACGTGTTACTGTTGTCAAAACTCCAATAGTTAATCATGAACGTTGAGAGAACTGAAATGAGATTACGACGAAACGGAACATATACGTGATCATTGTGACACAAATGTTCTGTAATGTTTAACCAGGTCATGATGACGACCATAAATCTTTAGAAATGGCGAATCCACATTTACCACTTTCATTGGTTCAGGAGCTTACTTGTTAGCATCTACCCTCTATCATGGACATCATGACAGAAACCACGAGCTATTAATATAGGATCAAAATGAGAGATATGCACTTCATATACTGATGGTACATGAATACTGGTAAATAGAAAATTCACAATTTGTAAAAAAAAAAAACGTTATCCACCGACTTGACAGATGTCACTGACAAACTCAATAGCATAATGTTGTATCGAGTACACCTCTACATGAACGTGATTATAACCCACGCATTCAGTGTTGTTTTGCACTGATTGCATCTGTAGTTGTAGATCACGACTACGACAACTTCCTTAACCTTTTAGAATTAATCATAGGTAGTTCGTATCTGAACATTCATTTTCTATATCAAATCTAGAGTAGGAGATTTGCCCATCATTGTGTACTAATTCACCATCAACGATTTTATAATACAAACTTCATGATTACTTTGCGAGGAAAAATAAACACGGGTTACTTTAAGAAAGAATGCAGCAACATTTGTAATGAAAAAAAAACTAATATTGTTCTAATGTTATGTTAATTTTGTTGAACGTTGCATGAAAGAGGACTACTTTAAACGACTTACAGGAAAGTAAATCCTGTAAAACGTATAGTTTTAGAATCAAAGTCGGAAATGGGTAAATGCTTTATTTTCAAGAGGTTATTTCCTGTATATTTCTGCTTTTTCCGATTCAAATATGGAGAACATATGTGCTCTATTATACAACTTATTTGCAATTTTATTTTTCCAATCACTTTTGAAAACTTAAATTCATTTAAATCTTCAAATTTGTTATAAGCAAATACACTTATACCCAAAGCAATGACTGAACACATTAGCAATACGTGCGTGAACTCAACTTAAAAATAATTATCAAGCTGTTATTGTCCATGTTGATTTATTCAGATTTATTATTTTTCAAATGACATTTTTTATACTCCGTTTTAAAGCTGATTTCCTTATGTTATGTACAATATTTATATATACATGTAAAAGAAATGGCGCGACTATGTGGAAACATTAAAATATATATTTTTACACTGGATGAACATGTGAATATTATTATATTCTTCATGGTCAAACTGAAGACTAATTTAATTACTTTACCAAATCACCTATCTATATATTATTTAAACTTTGGTCAATCTTCATTGTGCATAGGCAACTAACCTGAGCCGATGTTATAATACACACTTGAGGATTGCATTGTGAGAGATATAAAACACGGGTTACTTGAAGGATGAGCGCAGCAACATTTGTTAAAAAAATATATTGTTTTAATGCTAAGTCGATGTAGAAGTATTTGTTGGTAATGATTCACACTAAAATCGTATAATTTTAGAATCAGATCTGAAATGAACAAAACATTTATTGTACTGTGCAGTGCATGTGGTTGGAGACTTGCACCATCATTGGACACCATACAGTTTCTAATGAGCACCAGTTTGCTTAAAGATGTCTTTGATGACCCGTTGTTAACCAATATTTTCTTGTGATACCCGTTATATACAGGTCTTTAGAATGTGTTGTACATAATGTTGTCTTTTACATGCAGTTTTCCAACCACATATACTGTATATATATGTAAACGTCTGAAAATTAAACCAAACAATGTAACAGTTAAATTTATGAGCTGTCAAATATTTCCTTTTCCCTCGAAGAGATTTGAACACACTCCATTGATACACTGCAGCACCAACCGCTGAGCCTTATGACCCTAGACCACTCGACCACATCCGCTCCATATATATATATATAATAGACCTCTTGTCCATTCCCGAACTGATTCTAAATTTATGCGTTTTTATTTCTTTTTCATACGAGTTATTTTGCTTACAACAGACAAAATGGTGCCCGGTCTATTAAGAATAATTGAAAGGACAACGTCCTTAACCTTTTTGAATTAATCATAGGTAGTTTTGTCTGAACATTCATTTTCTATATCAAATCTAGAGTACGAGATTTGATCATCATTTTGTACTTATTGACTATCAGATATTTCATAATACGCACTTGATGATTATAAAACACGGTTACTTGAAGGAAGAAAGCATCACCATTTGCTATAAAAAAAAAAAAAACTAATATCGTTTTAATGTTATGTCGATGTACAAGTATTTGCTGGAGATGATTCACACTAAAATCGTATAATTTTGGAATCAAATCTGAAATGTACAAAATATTTATTGTGCTATGCAATGCATGTGGTTGGAGACTTGCACCATCATTGGACATCAAACAGTTTCTAATGATCACCAGTTTGTTTTAAAATGTCTTTGATGACCCGTTGTTAACCAATATTTTCTGGTGCTATCCATTATATAGAGGTCTTTAGAAAGTGTTGTACATAATGTTGTGTTTTACATGCAGTTTTCCAACCACATACACTGTATATATATATAAACGTCTGAAAATTAAACCAAACAGTGTTGCAGTTAGATTTTTGAGCTGCCAAATATTTGTTTTTCCCTCGCAGGGATTGGAACTCACTCCATTGATACACTGCAGCACCAACCACTGAGACTTATGAGCCTAGACCACTCGACCACATCCGCTCCACCTATATATATATATATAACATACCTCTTGTCCATTCCCGAACTGATTCTCAATTTATACGTTATTATATATTTTTCATACGAGTTATTTTGCTTACACCAGACAAAATGATGCCCGGTCTAGTAATAATAATTGAAAGGAAAACCAATTAGAGTATATTTTCTCATAATTTGTGGATATTTGAACAATGTAAAAAATCTGAGGATAATTGTATTGCAAATAGCTTATTCACAAGTTGCTACAACATTAACAGTTTGAAACAAATTATAGGGGAAATATATGTTAATATCATTGAACGTTGCATGAAAGGAGAATATTTTGCACGATTTACAACAAAGTAAATCCTGTAAAACGCATAGTTTTAGAATCAAGGTCGGAAATGTGTAAGTAGTTAATTTTCAAGGGGTTGTTTCAGGTACATTGCTGCTCTCTCCCATTCCAATATGGAGAACATATGTTCTCTATTATACAAATTATTTGCAATTTTATTTTTTCAATCATTTTAGAAATCTTAAATTCATTTAAATCTTCAAATTTGTTATTAGCAAATACACTGATACCCAAAAAGATGACTGAACGAATTAAGAATACGTGCTTAAACTCAACTTAAAAATAATTATTAAGCTGTTATTGTCCATGTTGCTTTTTTCAGATTTGCTGTTTTTTTTCTCATTCAAATGACATTCTTTAAACTCCTTTTGTATGCTGACTTCCTTGTTATTTACAATATTTATGCATAAATGTAAAACAGATGACGCTATATACATTACAATAGATACTTTTACGTGTAAACATTAAAATAGATATTTTTTACACTGGATTTACTTGTGACTTTTATTATATTATTGATGGTCACACTTAAATCTATTTTAATTACTTGGCCAAATCACCTATCTATTTATTAATTAAACTTAGGTCAATCTTGTGCATAGGCAACCAACCATAGCCGATTTTATAATACGCACGGGAAGATTATATTAATTCATTGCGGAGTTGTTTTCCCTTACAACGGACAAAATTAAATTTTCCTGGCTTAGCATAGGCACTTCAATAAAAAGGGGCGGAGTTACGCTAGTTTGATCCTCTCCTTTTCAAGAAAATAAATGCGGTGCCGCAAGTGTTTTCCACACGTGAGTGAAATACCTACCTTTTCAAATAATTGCTGAACAGCGTTCTTCTTCTAATAAAAATAATAATAATAAAAAAGAACGTTATATTTTTGAATATCATACATAATACATCTAGTCTTCGTGATGCAGACGAATCAAAATATGTATTTGCTCGCATTTTATCATTTTACGGTAAGGGTTAAGATGATAAACGCAACTTTTAGCAAAATTTCAGTTATATCATTGTGGTAAATTGTATGGGCAGAGGAAACTTGAGTACCCGGAGAAAACCACAGAATTGTCACATGTCACTGCCAAACTTTATAACATAATGTTGTATCGAGTACACTTCTACATGAACGTGATTCTAACTCACGCATTTAGGGTTGTTTGGCACTGATTGTATATGTAGTTGTAGGTCACGACCACGACAGCGTCCTTAACCTTTTAGAATTAATCATAGGTAGTTTTGTCTGAACATTCATTTTCTATATCAAATCTAGAGTACGAGATTTGATCATCATTTTGTACTTATTGACTATCAGATATTTCATAATACGCACTTGATGATTATAAAACACGATTACTTGAAGGAAGAAAGCATCACCATTTGTTATAAAAAAAACTAATATCGTTTTAATGTTATGTCGATGTACAAGTATTTGCTGGAGATGATTCACACTAAAATCGTATAATTTTGGAATCAAATCTGAAATGTACAATATATTTATTGTGCTATGCAATGCATGTGGTTGGAGACTTGCACCATCATTGGACATTAAACAGTTTCTAATGAGCACCAGTTTGTTTTAAAATATCTTTGATGACCCGTTGTTAACCAATATTTTCTGGTGCTATCCATTATATAGAGGTCTTTAGAAAGTGTTGTACACAATGTTGTGTTTTACATGCAGTTTTCCAACCACATACACTGTATATATATATAAAAGTCTGAAAATTAAACCAAACAGTGTTGCAGTTAGATTTTTGAGCTGTCAAATATTTGTTTTTCCCTCGAAGGGATTTGAACTCACTCCATTGATACACTGCAGCACCAATCGCTGAGCCTTATGTCCAGCGCCCTAGACCACTTGACCACATCCGCTCAATATATATATACATAATATACCTTTTGTACATTCCCGATCTGATTCTCAATTTACACGTGTTTATATCTTTTTCATATGAGTTATTTCGCTTACAAAGGACAAAATGGTACTCGGTCTGAGAAGAATAATTGAAAGAACATCGAATTACAGTATATTTTCTCATAATTTGTGGATATTTGAACAATGTAATCAAATCAGAGGGTAATGTTATAGCAAATGGATTATTCACAAGTTGATTCAACACTAAAAGTTTGAAGCAAATTGTAGGGGAAATATATGTTAATTTTATTGAACGTTGCATGAAAGAGGACTATTTTAAACGACTTACAGGAAAGTAAATCGTGTAAAGCGTATAGTTTTAGGAGCAAAGTCGGAAATGCGCAAACGGTTTATTTTCAAGAGGTTGTTTCCTGCAGATTTCTGCTCTCTCCGATTCCAATATGGAGAACATATGTGCTCTATTATACAACTTATTTGCAATTTAATTTTTTCAATCATTTTAGTAATCTTAAATTCTATTAAATCTTCAAATTTGTAATAAGAAAATACACTGATACCCAAAAAGATGACTGAACATATTAGCAATATGTGGTAGAACTCAACCTAAAAATAATTATCAAGCTGTTATTGTCCATGTTGATTTTTTTTTAGATTTGTTCTTTTTTCATTCAAATGACATTTTTTAAATTCCCTTTTTTTGCCGACTTTCTTATGTTAGGTACAATATTCATATAGACATGTAAAAAAAATGACGCTACTAGGTGGAAACATTAAAATAGATATTCTACACTGGATGTACATGTGAATATTATTATATTCGCGATGGTCAAACTCAATACTAACTTCATTACTTTACCAAATCACCTATCTATTTATTATTGAATATTAGGTCAATCTTCCTTTTCCATAGAGAGCAAACCTTAGCCGATTTCATAATACACACTTGCGGATTACATTGTGAGAAATATAAAACACGGGTTACTTGAAGGATGAGCGCAGCAACATTTGCTATAAAAACTGATATTGATCTAATGTTTTGTCGATGTACAAGTATTTGTTGGTGATGATTCACACTAAAATCGTATAATTTTAGAATCAGATCTGAAATGAACAAAACATTTATTGTACTAAGCAGTGCATGTGGTTGGAGACTTGAACCATCATTGGACATCATACAGTTTCTAATGAGCACCAGTTTGTTTTAAGGTGTCTTTGATGACCCGTTGTTAACCAATATGTTCTGGTGCTATCCATTATATAGAGGTCTTTATAAAGTGTTGTACATAATGTTGTCTTTTACGTGCAGTTTTCCAACCACATACACTGTATATATATATAAACGTCTGAAAAGTAAACCAAACAGTGTTGCAGTTAGATTTTTGAGCTGTCAAATATTTGTTTTTCCCTCGAAGGGATTTTAACTCACTCCCATTGATGCACTGCAGCACCAATCGCTGAGCCTTATGTCCAGCGCCCTAGACCACTTGACCACATCGGCTCCATATATTACTTCTAGGCGGAAGCTTCTTGAAATAATTAAGAATAACATTAATTATTCTAACTTTGAAAAATTTTCATTTGGGGATAAATGTATATGGCTTTTAAACTCAGAAAGTAATGATATTTTAATAAGCATGTGTGATTTCCTGTTAAAAAGTCACTGTTTCGGATAGTTGGAATCTTATATTATATTATTGTCTATTATAACACTACAGTCATGTCTATCATTCTTGTATTTACAATTTATTTGATATTTTATGCAATCACCTTATGTTATTATGTTTGTATGCCCCTTCGTGGGCCCCTTAATGTGGATCAATAAAATATATATATCTATCTTTCTATATACATAATATACCTTTTGTACATTCCCGATCTGATTCTCAATTTACACGTTTTTATATCTTTTGCATATGAGTTATTTCGCTTACAACAGACAAAATGGTGCCCGGTCTAGTAATAATAATTGAAAGGACAACAAATTAGAGTATATTTTCTCATAATTTGTGGATATTTAGACAATATAAAAAATCAGAGGATAATTGTATTGCAAATAGATTATTCGCAAGTTGCTACAACATTAACAGTTTGAAGCAAATTATAGGGGAAATATATGTTAATATCATTGAACCTTGCATGAAAGGAGAATATTTTGCACGCTTTACAACAAAGTAAATCCTGTAAAAGGCATAGTTTTAGAATCAAGGTTGGAAATGTGTAAGTAGTTAATTTTCAAGTGGTTGTTTCAGGTACATTGTTGCTCTCCCCCATTCCAATATGGAGAACATATGTTCTCTATTATACAAATTATTTGCAATTTTATTTTTTCAATCATCTTAGAAATCTTAAATTCATTTAAATATTCAAATTTGTTATATAAGCAAATACACTGATACCCAAAAAGATGACTGAACGTATTAAGTATACGTGCGTAAACTCAACTTAAAAATAATTATTAAGCTGTTATTGTCCATGTTGGTTTTTTTCAGATTTGTTGTTTTTTTTCATTCAAATGACACTCTTTAAACTCCTTGATTATTCTGACTTCCTTGTTATTTACAATATTTATGCATAAATGTAAAACAGATGACGTTATATACATTACAATAGATACTTTTACGTGTAAACATTAAAATAGATATTTTTTACACTGGATTTACTTGTGAATTTTATTATATTATTGATGGTCACACTTAAATCTATTTTAATTACTTGGCCAAATCACCTATCTATGTATTAATTAAACTTATGTCAATCTTGTGCATAGGCAACCAACCATAGCCGATTTTATAATACGCACGGGAAGATTACATTAATTCATTGCGGACAAAATGATATTTTCCTGGTTTAGTATAGGTACTTCAATAAAAAGGGGTGCTAGTTTGATCCCCCCCTTTTCAAGAAAATAAATGCGGTGCCGCAAGTGTTTTCCACATGTGAGTGAAATACCTACCTTTTCAAATAATTGCTGAACAGCGTTCTTCTTCTAATAAAAATAATAATAATAAAAAAAAGAACGTTATATTCTTGAATATCATACATAATACATCTAGTCTTCGTGATGCAGACGAATCAAAATATGTATTTGCTCGCATTTTATCATTTTACGGTTAGGGTTAAGATGATAAACGCAACTTTTAGCAAAATTTCAGTTATATCATTGTGGTAAATTTTATGGGCAGAGGAAACTTGAGTACCCGGAGAAAACCACAGAATTGTCACATGTCACTGACAAACTTTATAACATAATGTTGTATCGAGTACACTTCTACATGAACGTGATTCTAACTCACGCATTTGGGGTTGTTTGGCACTGATTGTATATGTAGTTGTAGGTCACGACCACGACAGCGTCCTTAACCTTTTAGAATTAATCAAAGGTAGTTTTGTCTGAACATTCATTTTCTATATCAAATCTAGAGTACGAGATTTGATAATCATTTTGTACGTATTGACTATCAGAGATTTCATAATACGCACTTGATGATTATAAAACACGATTACTTGAAGGAAGAAAGCATCCCCATTTGTTATAAAAAAAACTAATATCGTTTTAATGTTATGTCGATGTACAAGTATTTGCTGGAGATGATTCACACTAAAATCGTATAATTTTGGAATCAAATCTGAAATGTACAAAATATTTATTGTGCTATGCAGAGCATGTGGTTGGAGACTTGCACCATCATTGGACATCAAACAGTTTCTAATGAGCACCAGTTTGTTTTAAAATATATTTGATGATCCGTTGTTAACCAATATTTTCTGGTGCTATCCATTATATAGAGGTCTTTAGAAAGTGTTGTACATAATGTTGTGTTTTACATGCAGTTTTCCAACCACATACACTGTATATATATATATAAACGTCTGAAAATTAAACCAAACAGTGTTGCAGTTATATTTTTGAGCTGTCAAATATTTGTTTTTCCCTCGAAGGGATTTGAGCTCACTCCATTGATACACTGCAGCACCAATCGCTGTGCCTTATGTCCAGAGCCCTAGACCACTTGACCACATCCGCTCAATATATATATACATAATATACCTTTTGTACATTCCCGATCTGATTCTCAATTCACACGTTTCTATATCTTTTCCATACGAGTTATTTCGCTTACAAAGACAAAATGGTACTCGGTCTGACAAGAATTATTGAAAGAACATGGAATTACAGTATATTTTTTCATAATTTGTGGATATTTGAACAATGTAATCAAATCAGAAGGTAATGTTATAGCAAATAGATTATTCACAAGTTGATACACCACTAAAAGTTTGAAGCAAATTGTAGGGGAAATATATGTTAATTTTATTGAACGTTGCATGAAAGAGGACTATTCTGAACGACTTACAGGAAAGTAAATCGTGTAAAGCGTATAGTTTTAGGAGCAAAGTCGGAAATGCGCAAATGGTTTATTTTCAAGAGGTTGCTTCCTGCACATTTCTGCTCTCTCCGATTCCAATATGGAGAACATATGTGCTCTATTATACAACTTATTTGCAATTTAATTTTTTCAATCATTTTAGTAATCTTAAATTCTATTAAATCTTCAAATTTTTAATAAGAAAATACACTGATACCCAAAAAGATGACTGAACATATTAGCAATATGTGCTAGAACTCATCCTAAAAATAATTATCAAGCTGTTATTGTCCATGTTGATTTTTTTACCTAGATTTGTTCTTTTTTCATTCAAATGACATTTTGTAAACTCCTTTTTTTTTGCCGACTTACTTATGTAAGGTACAATATTCATATAGACATGCAAAACAAATGACGCTACTAGGTGGAAACATTAAAATAGATATTCTACACTGGATGAACATATGAATATTATTATATTCGCGATGGTCAAACTCAATACTAACTTCATTACTTTACCAAATCACCTATCTATTTATTATTGAATATTAGGTCAATCTTCCTTTTCCATAGAGAACAAACCTTTGCCGATTTCATAATACACACTTGCGGATTACATTGTGAGAAATATAAAACACGGGTTACTTGAAGGATGAGCGCAACAACATTTGTTATAAAAACTGATATTGATCTAATGTTGTGTCGATGTACAAGTATTTGCTGGTGATAATTCACACTAAAATCGTATAATTTTAGAATCAGATCTGAAATGAACAAAACATTTATTGTGCTATGCAGTGCATGTGGTTGGAGACTTGCACCATCATTGGACATCAAACAGTTTCTAATGAGCACCAGTTTGTTGTAAAATATCTTTGATGACCCGTTGTTAACCAATATTTTCTGGTGCTATCCATTATATAGAGGTCTTTAAAAAGTGTTGTACATAATGTTGTCTTTTACATGCAGTTTTCCAACCACATACACTGTATATATATATATATGTATAAACGTCTGAAAATTAAACCAAACAGTGTTGCAGTTAGATTTTTGAGCTGTCAAATATTTGTTTTTCCCTCGAAGGGATTTGAACTCACTCCATTGATACACTGCAGCACCAATCGCTGTGCCTTATGTCCAGCGCCCTAGACCACTTGACCACATCCGCTCCATATATATATATATACATAATATACCTTTTGTACATTCCCGATCTCATTCTCAATTTACACGTTTTTACATCTTTTTCATATGCGTTATTTCGCTTACAACGGACAAAATGGTACTCGGTGTGACAAGAATAATTGAAAGAACATCGAATTACAGTATATTTTCTCATAATTTGTGGATATTTGAACAATGTAATCAAATCAGAGGGTAATGTTATAGCAAATAGATTATTCACAAGTTGATACAACACTAAAAGTTTGAAGCAAATTGTAGGGGAAATATATGTTAATTTTATTGAACGTTGCATGAAAGAGGACTATTTTAAACGACTTACAGGAAAGTAAATCGTGTAAAGCGTATAGTTTTAGGAGCAAAGTCGGAAATGCGCAAACGGTTTATTTTCAAGAGGTTGCTTCCTGCACATTTCTGCTCTCTCCGATTCCAATATGGAGAACATATGTGCTCTATTATACAACTTATTTGCAATTTTATTTTTTCAATCATTTTAGTAATCTTAAATTCTATTAAATCTTCAAATTTGTAATAATAAAATACACTGATACCCAAAAAGATGACTGAACATATTAGCAATATGTGCTAGTACTCAACCTAAAAATAATGATCAAGCTGTTATTGTCCATGTTGATTTTTTTTTTCAGATTTGTTCTTTTTTCATTCAAATGACATTTTATAAACTCCTTTTTTATGCCGACTTCCTTCTGTTATGTACAATATTCATACATACATGTAAAACAAATGACGCTACAAGGTGGAAACATTAAAATAGATATTCTACACTGGATGAACATGTGAATATTATTATATTCGCGATGGTCAAACTCAATACTAACTTCATTACTTTACCAAATCACCTATCTATTTATTATTGAATATTAGGTCAATCTTCCTTTTCCATAGAGAACAAACCTTAGCCGATTTCATAATACACACTTGCGGATTACATTGTGAGAAATATAAAACACGGTTACTTGAAGGATGAGCGCAGCAACATTTGTAATAAAAACTGATATTGATCTAATGTTTTGTCGATGTACAAGTATTTGCTGGTGATGATTCACACTAAAATCGTATAATTTTAGAATCAGATCTGAAATGAACAAAACATTTATTGTACTAAGCAGTGCATGTGGCTGGAGACTTGCACCATCATTGGACATCATACAGTTTCTAATGAGCACAAGTTTGTTTTAAGATGTCTTTGATGACCCGTTGTTAACAAATATTTTCTGGTGCTATCCATTATATAGAGGTCTTTAGAAAGTGTTGTATATAATGTTGTCTTTTACGTGCAGTTTTCCAACCACATACACTGTATATATATATAAACGTCTGAAAATTAAACCAAACAGTGTTGCAGTTAGATTTTTGAGCTGTCAAATATTTGTTTTTCCCTCGAAGGGATTTGAACTCACTCCCATTGATACACTGCAGCACCAATCGCTGAGCCTTATGTCCAGTGCCCTAGACCACTTCACCATATCCGCTCCATATATATATATATACATAATATACCTGTTGTACATTCCCGATCTGATTCTCAATTTACACGTTTTTATATCTTTTTCATACGAGTTATTTCGCTTACAACAGACAAAATGGTGCCCGGTCTAGTAAGACTAATTGAAAGACAACCAATTAGAGTATATTTTCTCATAATTTGTGGATATTTGAACAATGTAAAAAATCAGAGGATAATTGTATTGCAAATAGATTATTCACAAGTTGCTACAACATTAACAGTTTGAAACAAATAATAGGGGAAATATATGTTAATATCATTGAACGTTGCATGAAAGGAGAATATTTTGCACGCTTTACAACAAAGTAAATCCTGTAAAACGCATAGTTTTAGAATCGAAGGTCGGAAATGTGTAAGTAGTTAATTTTCAAGGGGTTGTTTCAGGTACATTGCTGCTCTCCCCCATTCCAATATGGAGAACATATGTTCTCTGTTATACAAATTATTTGCAATTTTATTTTTTCAATCATTTTAGAAATCTTAAATTCATTTAAATCTTCAAATTTGTTATAAGCAAATACACTGATACCCAAAAAAGATGACTGAACGTATTAAGAATACGTGCGTAAACTCAACTTAAAAATAATTATTAAGCTGTTATTGTCCATGTTGCTTTTTTCAGATTTGCTGTTTTTTTTTCATTCAAATGACATTCTTTAAACTCCTTTTTTATGCTGACTTCCTTGTTATTTACAATATTTATGCATAAATGTAAAACAGATGAAGCTATATACATTACAATAGATACTTTTACGTGTAAACATTAAAATAGATATTTTTTACACTGGATTTACCTGTGAATTTTATTATATTATTGATGGTCACACTGAAATCTATTTTAATTACTTGGCCAAATCACCTATCTATTTATTAATTAAACTTAGGTAAATCTTGTGCATAGGCAACCAACCATAGCCGATTTTATAATACGCACGGGAAGATTACATTAATTCATTGCGGAGTTGTTTTCCCTTACAACGGACAAAATGATATTTTCCTGGCTTAGCATAGGCACTTCAATAAAAAGGGGCGGAGTTACGCTAGTTTGATCCTCACCTTTTCAAGAAAATAAATGCGGTGCTGCAGGTGTTTTCCACATGTGAGTGAAATACCTACCTTTTCAAATAATTGCTGAACAGCGTTCTTCTTGTAATAAAAATAATAATAATAATAAAAGAACGTTATATTCTTGAGTATCATACATAATACATCTAGTCTTCGTGATGCAGACGAATCAAAATATGTATTTGCTCGGATTTTATCATTTTACGGTTAGGGTTAAGATGCTAAACGCAACTTTTAGCAAAATTTCAGTTATATCATTGTGGTAAATTTTATGGGCAGAGGAAACTTGAGTACCCGGAGAAAACCACAGAATTGTCACATGTCACTGACAAATTTTATAACATAATGTTGTATTGAGTACACTTCTACATGAACGTGATTCTAACTCACGCATTTAGGGTTGTTTGGCACTGATTGTATATGTAGTTGTAGGTCACGACCAAGACAGCGTCCTTAACCTTTTAGAATTAATCATAGGTAGTTTTGTCTGAACATTCATTTTCTATATCAAATCTAGAGTACGAGATTTGATCATCATTTTGTACTTATTGACTATCAGAGATTTCATAATACGCACTTGATGATTATAAAACACGGTTACTTGAAGGTAGAAAGCATCACCATTTGTTATAAAAAAAAAAATAATAATAATATCTTTTAATGTTATGTCGATGTACAAGTATTTGCTGGAGATGATTCACACTAAAATCGTATAATTTTGGAATCAAATCTGATATGTACAAAATATTTATTGTGCTATGCAGTGCATGTGGTTGGAGACTTGCACCATCATTGGACATCAAATAGTTTCTAATGAGCACCAGTTTGTTTTAAAATGTCTTTGATGACCCGTTGTTAACCAATATTTTCTGGTGCTATCCATTATATAGAGGTCTTTAAAAAGTGTTGTACATAATGTTGTGTTTTACATGCAGTTTTCCAACCACATACACTGTATATATATATATATATAAACGTCTGAAAATTATCCAGTATTCATGTACATGAATGTATGCAAATAAAATAAGTAACAAAACCCCTTTCAAAGCTAATAGGAATATTTGTAAAAACAAACCAAGGATGGTTTTTCCACCGAAATAGTAATGGACATCACATCACGGAACTAAAAACTTGAAAACATGTAATTGATTCATAAACTACACGAATCCCACTAAAACGGGTGTAATCCTAGGTGCTACGTAAGGGTTATTCCTGCTCCACTGGAGTTATTCTAGTTAATAACCCATTGATAAGGAAGCGATTGGATTGTGGATGAGACAAACGGAATATATTTGTGGTCCGTAGTGACACAGATATACTGTATCCGTTTTCCAAGATAAGTGATGATTTCAGATATAAACACTCAGAAACATTGGTTGAGAGGCTTCCTCGATAGATGTAACCCTTTATCAAGGAAAGGATGACAGGAACCATAAGTTCTAAAATATCGCATAATGTATATACGCCATCAGCAGGAGCTTACAAAATGTTGGTACATATAAATGGAGAGCTCATAATTTCAGGTTCAACCAGAAAGTTGCAGCCAACGTAGTCACCATGCAAATTATTTAATGAAATGTATGTGTATGGGAGAACGTGAAATTGTATGACTTATCTAGATTCCTTTTTCTTTAAGTTTGCTTCATATAAATAAAGGAACAAGTCGGCTAGAGGAAGATCAAAGTTGGTACACATAGGAATGTCGATCCTCTTGATAAATACGTCAACCAAACATTACAAAAACAAGACAAATATCGTGTCTGGACCTGCGTCGTTGCAAAACATTCCAGTATTGTATGCATTTTTCACACCTGTTTTAAATGTTTAGGTATGTTAAGAAGTTCAGTGGAAAGGACCAAATGACTAAGCTACAATTATATTTTTCATATGGACAAAATCATATTTTAAAGGAAATAAATCTTTAGAGTAA
Source organism: Gigantidas platifrons (assembly GCA_002080005.1). NCBI lineage: Eukaryota > Metazoa > Mollusca > Bivalvia > Mytilida > Modiolidae > Gigantidas > Gigantidas platifrons. Next base: position 197,960 of record MJUT01002847.1, read on the forward strand.
ATGGAGAGCTCATAATTTCAGGTTCAACTAGAAAGATGCAACCAACGTAGGAAATAAATCTTTAGAGTATACTGACGAATTTCCCATTACCTTTAATGAATGAATTTCTCCGATGAAGCCAATCAGTGTAAATCAAGTGATTGAACATTGTGATATCAAAATACTTGCTTTGTAACGTCAACATTTTTCGGGAAATGTACTAATGTGAGACTTGTCTATTGGATTATTCCTGCAATTTCTAAAACTGTGTATAAAAACATCATTGATAGTTTATTTAAACTGATCATCAATATGTAAATAAACACTGTGCAACATACTGAAAATGTACGGAAAAAATTGTCAAATCTGCTCATGTTAGGAGGTGCACATATTCAATATGTACACAAACAATGTGCAAAGTGTAATTACTATTTATTGAGCATGGTTAGAGTTTTAGATTACACCAACTAAGTACCGTCAATGTCATATAGTGAAAACAAAAATGACTAAGTTCAACATACATGAAATTAATGAAAAACATTGTCAAATCAGCTCATAATAGGGAGTGCACATCTTCAATATGTATACAAACACTGTGCAAAGTCTGAATAATATTGATTGAACACTGTTGGAGTTTTAGATGACACCAACTATTTACCGTCCATGACATATAGTGATAAAAATGACTAAGTTCCGCATACAGAAAGTATATGAAAAAAATCCTCAAATCAGCCCATAATAGGAGGTGCACATCTTCGGTATGTATGCAAAAAGTGTGCAAAGTTTGAATACTATTAATTGAAAACTGTTTGAGTTACAGATTACACTAAGTAAGTACTGCCTTGCTGGGACAGACGTACGGACGGACGGACGGAAGGACGGAGAAAGCGATTCCTAGACCTGATTCCGCCTTCGGCGATGCAGGTAAAAAGTTGTCATTAAGAAACTCAGTATCAGTGAACATTTTATTAGAATAAGAGGTTAGGTGGTTTATGGAGCTTAATGCCACTTACAACAATATTTCAGTTATATCGTGGCGGTACGGATTAATTTTGTAAAGGATAGACACATTTTATATTTCAATAGTATTGCATAGGAAAGGGACCTTGCTTGCATATACACTGGCAAATGGTGGTAAAACATACCTGTTGAGTCCTTGTCTGAAGGGAGGGCATAACTGGCACGGAGATAAGACAGGCGTTTTTCAACATTATGATCGTTGATGATAGGTGTTTCGTTAAAGTATTTAATTCTAATTTGCATAAACGATATCACGAAAAGAGTATAGCATATATCTTCTCTTTCACGTCCATTGTCCGGTATCATCATTGACATAGTTCATTCAACCCGTGTTTAATTGCAAATCGATGTTGGAATATGTGTAGTATATATATACTAAGTGATTGCATCAGGCTGATTTTTGAAGTAAGATTTAGGATAATCCCCCTTCCAATGTAAATATTTCCTTGATTTGTGTGAGATAACAAACTTCTAAACCTCAGTGTTAGTGTACCATCGCAAGACTTGTAACCACCATTAAAACCAAACTAATATAGACGACCTGCTAATATATCTATCGATTTACGCAATACAAAGTTATGACCCCATTTGGCTTAGGCAAATCAACGCTTTATTTACTGGAAACGGAGATGAACTTAATTTTTGTGTCACAAGACTGGTCGAGTTACACATAATACAAGGTAATAATAATATAGCTTAATCAGTTGACTGTTGGTGCAATGGGCTATCACCCATTATGTTGACCTAGTACAAAATGGACACAATCATCAACATCTCTTCACCATGAAACTTGTCCTCTCTATGATACAGCTGAGAAAGTGCTCACTTGACATGAGACAACAATCACTCTCTAACTTGCTTCACAGCGTAGGACTAATGGATATTATGTCTGTTAGAGGTATCAAGTTTTGATTTTTTGTCTCAAGAGTAAGGATCTTTAACCAACGCATCCCACCTTCATTGTCCCAGCTTTGTACTCTTCATGTATATGTTGTCAATCATTTTTGATATAGTGTGTGAACATAT
>MJUT01002847.1:208734-218964 GCA_002080005.1 Gigantidas platifrons
AAAAAAATGGAAAAAAAAACACGAGGCAAAAATTACGTTTGAGCCCAAATTCAATAAGTACATGTTATACTAAAATGATGTTTGCAAATTATTTTTATATATCTATCTGATTTGATCTCATTTTGAGCTTCAGCAGATTTTTTACCCACACTGCGGGTTAAACACATGTTTCACCTATGTATTCGTTCAAATCGTAATCTCAAATTGTCAGCATATAGTGTCTTGTGGGTGAGTACTAAACCTTTAGTGTGGGCAGAAGAACATTCTACCCTTACTACATGTTGAAAGCGTGATTCGCTTATAATTCGCGCGCACATCGACTCACCTCCTATGGTGTCCGCGGTGCTCACTATATTATTTTTCTATGGTATGTTGTGTTGCGTTGTGTTGCGTTGTGCTTTGGTTGTTTGTTTTTTTTTGTTTTTTGTTTTTTTTTGTTTTTTTTTTTTAACTGTTTTTATTTGCCCTATGTTGCCAATGTCTCTGGAATCTCTATTATTCTTTGCCCATTCGGGTTTCTTAACCTTTATTAATCTGCAGATTGTCTAAAGCTACAATCTTGCGAGGCGATACTAAGCGAGTGTTCAACTAAATGGTCTTCAATTGGATAATGATTAATGAATAACAGAGCAATGAAGTGAGACATTTTCTAATCCATGCTTCAGTGTTTAATTAATTTGCTCAGACCGCAATGGTCCATCATGCTTGGACCATGTGAAATAGGGAACATTTGATTTCACCATCAGGAAAACTTTCCTTATTTACACCATGCACTGTTTAATTACAAGTGTTCAGATTGTACGGAGGGTAGTATAAAATATGACGCACCTTTGATTACCTGTAGTTATAGGTAAGGAATGTTTGAGTAGCCATTTTTGCCCAAATGTTTCGTTTTGAAAGCTGAAAGAAGTATAACCAAAAAGTACTTGATCAAATTGTTATCTTAAGATTTAAAAAAATATTTAAAAAAATCCAGTGATTAAGTTAATTCTGAAATGCTATTATTGTTAATGGCAGCAATCTTAATTTATCGTGGAAAATAATAAAACATGACAATTTTAAAATCAATTGTGACGAATTTTCTACACTAATTTGTCACTAGTGGAGCAGAACTTGCTTACCCTTCCGGAGAACCTGAGTTCACCCTGGATTTTTAGTGCTACTAGATCTTTAGTTTTATATGCATGGTTTGTAGATCGTTGTTTGCCCATTTGTATTTTTTCTTTTGGCTATGGTGTTGTCTGTTCTTCTACGATATACGCATTCTGACTGCTCCGTTGGTTTCTTCAAACTCTTCTTAACAATGACAATTATAATATACTGCTATTATTTTGTTATTGAACATATAATGTGTAACCCCACATATTATTTGTTTTTCAACATACAAAACAAAGTTGTCTAGTTCAAGGAGGGGTCGTCAACAAATCAGTTTTACAATACAGTTTAATGGACGGAATCTAACAATACGCCTGCAATGACATAGTCAAATTCAACATTTTACAGATACTTTCCAAAATGTATTGATTAAATTATATATATATAAATTACATTGGTCACAATAACATTCTTCATGTTAAGATCACATATTCATAACAGCGCTGTATGATTCTTTTATAATAATAACAGTAAACCATACACACAGCTTAGACAGGTATTCTTTGTCATATTTAAAGGCATACAAGCTACATAATTTTTTTTTATATTAAAGGACTAATGACACAAAAAATAAAATTCTCGATTTTGTTTGATTTGGTCATTAAATAAACATTGTCTTAATTGAAAATAACGCCCTATGACGCCCATTTTATTGATTATTACCTTTTGAAATCTCCGCGATCTGTGACCTCTACATTTTAATGAGCTGAGTGGTCACGTTATTACATGACGTCACATGCGCCAAAGGATGGCTTCCGTGATAAACGATCAGTTGAGCGGTCGAAGGTGAGACAGTAAACAGCCGATAAATATCATGGACAGTGATGACAGTAATATATCCGATCATGTTGGTGATTTAGACATCCAGCCGTATCAGTTCGAGCCATTATATAATATACCCCCGTACCCAATTCGTCACTTGAATTTATNAAAAAAAAAAAAAAAAAAAAAAAAAAATCGTAGAAAAATGTTTGTAACAATCCATTCTTCTTTTTCATTTGCTGATTAAAGCTAATTAGGCCTAGTCACTACAATGACAATTTTATTATATTTTACAAGCCAATCAACGGATTATAGAATTTGTGTTTTGATTGCATAATCTTTGATCTCATGGACACCTGGTTTGATTTACCTGGTAATGATAATGATCCCGACAATGATTTCAATCAACGATAATGATTTTTTTTTATAGTTGGCATGTACTCAAAACGCCAGTATGTATTTTAAATGGACATATTTTTGTAATCGTCATTTTGAGAAAGTCGCCGTCAAAATATATATTGATTGTAATTGTCATTCATTGTACAATAATCGTCACAATGTCCGCCACAACGAACTATTTTTGCCACGTTTCATTTATGAAAATGTCGACATCATGTTTACTGAAATATTATCCATTACTTAGTATTTTGAAAGTGGTTTTCTCGAAAAGTCAGAAACTTAAAAAATAAAAATGGCGCGATCAACAGGAGTTCGCAATCCACCGAAGCTACTTTTATCCAAACAAACTTTTGATGTATTTATTCTCATTTCTGTGAAATGAAATATTAGTCCTCATATATGCCAAGGCCACCATGCACTGCACGAGGACGCACAGGTTTTTTTTTATCGATCAGCATCCAGGTAACAATTACGTTCTATTTATAGAACAGACAGACACTGTCTGCAATTAAAAAAAATAACTACAGTATTTTTATTTTTATTCCAATTGTTGCATTTTGATTATGAGGTCTGAGAAATAATTATTTATTTTACAACTTGCTTCAGTTTTTGACGTATGTTCTATACATTTGTATATTCATTACCTACACAGAGAAGTTGGAAAAATTGTCAGATACATATTTTGTCTGCTGAAGACTACGCAAATACGAGTTATTACAACTGTTGTGGTACTAGACCAAAGCACATTTCAAAAAGGGTGGGGAGGGGGTTATTACAATTTGCGTGGTATTAAACCAAAGCACAGTTATATTTAAAAAAAGAGGGGGGGATTACAATTGGTGTGGTATTAGATTAGATCAAAATAGTGCCAATGTTATATTTTATCAGTTGGTTGCTAATTTGCAGAGTATGTTCACATCCTTAAACGTCAAAAATATTAACATGGCAACAGCTGGCATATTTTTGTCCCTAATAATTTACGTGTTTTTTGCCAGCTGTATCAACAATTATTTCAATTTGGCAATTCCTGATGAAGATTTAAGGTTAAGAAAACATTATTTTGACTTCACAGGGATAATTTTTTATAATAAAAGTGAAATTAGTCAACTTTCGATATTTATTTATAAATCTACCCAAAGTCACCTTCAAAAACCATCTTTGTCGTTCTATTCCTTTTGTAAACGTACTAATCTATCTAATTTTAAAATAACTCCAAAGTCCACACTTTTGATTTTTATATTAATATGCGGGGACGTGCATCCTCATCCAGGACCATCTACAGCTAGACGCACTCCTAAATGTCCATGCAGCATATGTAAAAAAGGAATAATTAAAACTAGTAAAAGCATGCACTGTGAAATATGTAAATGCAAATCACATATAAAATGTGCGAAAATTTCACTTGATAAATATGAAGCATGGCTTTCCGGAACATCTAATTTTCAATATTTATGCGATTCATGCTCNCCCCGAAATTTACGAAAGTTGTATAGATGAAAGATGACTATCCTACGTAGTGCCTCATATGTCCCCCTTTTTATGATTCTACTTCTACATCTAGTAGGCCAAGAAATATTTATCAAGTGATTTATTTTATTTTAATCATTTTTTAATACTGCTCTCATTTCTTTTACAATTCCCTTCTAGTGGTAAAGATTAATTTATTTGTTATGATTTATTTAAAATGTCTCAAATGGAGTCAACTTGGCTATATTTATAAAGGTGACAGGTGTGATGTTTTTCAAACAATTATCTCATATTTTAGCCTTGGGCAGTAATCAAACAAGTGACATGTTTATTGATCACTGCTTTAGTTTTCTAATTACGGGAACAATCATAAATATTTGGTTACACTTTTGAATTTTTGTCTTTTACAGAGAAAAAACAAATAAATAAATGACAATTGAACTTACAAATACTTCTCAATTAATTCCTTTCAGGACACCATTTGAAACTTCTTGTTATTTCACCCACGTGGATGTTTGTTTTGGTTTGCTAATCACGGCTTTTTATTCTGGAAATTTCGTATCGATATCAATCAGCTGATTTAGAAATGGATGACTGGCGCATGTGACGTCACGAGTGGTTCAACCTCGTTATCGCACTCAGAATCTGCATAATTTCTAGGTCAGCAGAAAGGGCGATAAAAGGGGTGTTTATCCCTTTGTACGTATCGTTAATCACATGAAAGTGAAAAAGAAATTATTTTTACAGCATTTTGGAAGTATTTCACTAAGTTTGGTGAACAATTTTAAAATCGTGTCATTTGTCCTTTAAAAGTTGCCAATATTCGATGTTGTATACTAATAAAATGTTCTGAACAAGAAGTCAGGTTTAAAAAATATGCTATAATGTCGTAATTAGTTAAAATAATTCGAATGTCTGTTGGTGAAATCGCCATTAACACATGTAATTATAAGTCGGCTTCTTTTCCGAAGTTTACTGGACACTGATAACTGCTGTAAATAACCAGAAAGCATGCACAGGTAAATATTGGTTAGAATTAATATAATTTAAGAAATATATCTATGAAATTGGATCCCGGGATGATCAGTAAATATTATATAATGGCATTAAGTAAGAATGACGCTTAAAATCCAAAATATGTGATGAAATCAATAAAAACAAACCCAAACTCTGCAAAGGGACCCGATAAAGGGAATATTTTAAACAAATTGTATTGCATATTATTGACAACACTTGAGTTGTCTTGATTATATTTTTTTAGAAGAAAACAAACATGACGTTCATTATTTTAGTTTCTAATTTGAAAGAGATATCACCTAGCGTTTTCTCCTGAAAAAAAAGAATACATAAAAAATACGACGCAATTATACTGTTAAAATATGATTCGGCCGGATAAAAAATACTACATTATGCTTACGTGTTGAAAAATGGAGTAGATCGGTATAACATCTTTTTTTTTTTGATTTTCACAAAAATCTGAATCCTCCTTTTTGCGTCGTTTTCGTATAGAATCCGTCAATGATTTATTCAATTCCACGATTCGATTCAGTGTGCCATGTGCTTCTTCGTCAACAATCAATTTAGCACATGTGCAAACGCTTATCCGAATGAATTCACTGTCAGATCATATGAATATGCGCGGGTCAACATTGAATTATGTACTGGACGTAAGAAATTCAAACAACGCCGTATGTCCTTCGTTCTATGCTATTTATGTATGATATTATGAAACAATTTCAACTGCAATTAGTATAAAACATCGAATATTGACAACTGTTAATATAAAAGAAAATCTATTCTGACGGCCTATTTACCTTTAATGTATACGAGGTATATTTAGGAGTAAGAAATCATGGTTCATTGCAGCACCTTGTGTGCAAAAATCGCCATATAATGAAAATTGCATTACAAATCATCTGGGGGGAAATCTAAAATTTTATAATTATGAATAATCACCCTTTAATTGTAGCATAAAAATATACACGGAATAAATGTTAAATAAGAATCCATTATTTATATCATGTTAATAAGTAAAATGAAAACACAAAATCAACCACACTGTCCGAACAATTCTAAAGTAAGATATCAAAATCGTAGACAGAAGGAAGATCCATACCCTTGAACGTGTTTAATTTTAAACATGAGCCTTTTTTCTAATATTCAATTTAGTGTTTAATGTGATAATATAAAGCGACAATGATATTAGTTTATGACCCCTTAGATGAGCACCCTCCTGAAACCACATAATTAGAGGCAAATGTTTGCTCTGTTCGTTCCGAAAATAATAACAAAGCATTATTGTCGTTAAGGGCATTTATTATAAAATGCCAAACGTTTTTAATAAAAAAATACAACTATAAAAGTACCAAAATAACATATATAAAAGCGACTAGATAAACTATGCAAAATACTGAATTGGTACATTCATAACATAAAAACTACTACACTTAATAAAAAGAGCGAAGGTGGGCATAAAAATCGCCCCACCATAAACTCTAATATAACAGGAGGATGGTAGGGAAGGAAGTGGAAAAACTTCGAAACATCAACACTTCTTCTCTGTATAAATTTAGTAAACAGCAAAGGTGGCACCTGACAGCTTAAATTTCATCGGCTGCTGTAATTCTATAGGAATAAATTATTGATTTTATAATTAAAAGACTTAATGTAAAACAAAGAATTGACATATATAATTCAATTTATAAAATCAATTGGCCTGCTGTAAAAGTATGAAAATAAAAGTTAATTAGGGATCATCAATTAATTAATGTCCCATAAATACACTTATGACCCATTGAATGATCACCCTCCTGATACCATATAAATAGAGGCAAATTTTTGCTCTGTTCGTTCTGCAAATAATAGCAAAGCAGTATTGTCGGCAAGGGCATTTATTGTAAAATTCCAAACGTTTCTAATAAAAAAACAACTATAAAAGTATCAAGACAATTCATTATATCAAACACTACTTTATTACTTTACTATGTAATTTATGTTTGCAAACCAAGTAGATCTACATACTTTTTAAACATACAATTGATGTACCTGTATATATATCCATCAACCTATTATAAAATTGTATCTGTAATGTTGAGTAAATACCTGTATGTAATTAAACTTTTGGGACCAACCCTACATGTCCAATCTTAAGTAAATATATGAGCAACATCAAAATTATATGTACAAATGTACATGTACCTTGTATGTCAGCTAGCTACACAAATCCCATTTTCTGATATTGAAATGATTCATAATTGTAAATGGTGTACATGTACTCATACCCAATTGTTCTAAACCATGTGTCCCACTTTCATACGGAACAAGGGCTCTTTGCAAGTAATAGTGTACTCACTGAGTCACTCCCCCCTATACAGGGTGGAATCATTTGAATACATCCCTTTAGTAAAGGACACTTTAATAAACCCATTTTACTAGGCATGAAAACATTCAACATCAAATTTTGCAGGAGTGTCATTATTTAAAAGGGGCAACTCATTGTTTAATAGCCCAACTAAGCAACTTGTATGTAATCAGTCCACGGCCTATCAAACTAAATCAACTAAAAAGGGTGTGTTAACTATCAAAAGGCACAACTAAAAAGGGGCATTACAAATATCCGATATCCCAATTATACCAGGCATGCTCGTGCTAACTTTTCAGTAGCCCAATTAAACAGGACATGTTAACATTCAAAATAGCCCCAACTATACAAGGCATGTTAAATATTCAAATTATAGCCCAACTAAGCAGGGCATGGTAACTATTCAAATAGCCCAACTGAGCAGGGCATGTTAACTATTCAAATAGCCCAACTATACAGGGCATGTTTACTACATGTATTCAAATAGACTAACTATATAGGGCATGTTAACTATGTATGTACCACCTGTATTTAACAACAAAAATTACTATCCTGCCTATCGGTCTTCATAAGTATATGTTTAATTCTTAGCCAAACTTACAATGGCTGCCCTTAAACTTTGATAATACTTAGGGTATCCATGCATGTTATTCAAGTGAACCCCATCAGGTAAAAATATCCTTTGTTTGTTTTCATCTGACCAAAACCCTGAGTGCCTCCAAAAACGAACCTTTTCTACCTTGTTGTCCTTAAGATAATTAGACAAATACTAATTTAATTCATCACAACGCTGGTTAAACCACACTGTATCCACTTCATACCTGATTTCCTTGGTAGGGGGCAGCCTGTGTAAAATGTGTAATACTGCCATCTTGTGCATACCATAGCTATATCTTAATTTTAGTACAAATTCAATAATGCCCCTAGCAACATCCATAACTGAATTATGTTGTTTACATAAATCATTCGACCCAATCTGCAAACATACAAGATCTGGTTTCAATCGTCTAATCTCACCTAAACCACGAGAGTTAATTACCTCTAGGTTACCCCCTGTGTAGCCTCTCAAATACACCTTCTCACGTAATGGGTCCAAATTCATATTGAAATCAACACCGTGATAATTGCTACGACGAATAAAATCGAAAAGACGCTTAGCAAAGGAATAACCTAAAATCAATACTTTTGTCACCATAATCGATAACGTATATATTTATTTGTCAGTCGAAATCAATAAACGTGTGTAACCCACGCTCTATATCTAGGTCACCGCAAACTCAATAACTTTTTCTTGTTTATAAAATGTGTGCGCTGTTTAACTTGTGTACGACAATGTGCATTGTATGTATACAAACTATAAAATAACCGTGAAACTCCTTTACTCTTCAAATAATCTTCTAACTAAAAATAAAAACTTCAATAAAAACTTCGAAACATCAACACTTCTTCTCTGTATAAATTTATTAAACAGCAAAGATGGCACCTGACAGCTTAAATTTCATTGGCTGCTGTAATTCTATTGGAATTAATTATTGATTTTATAATTAAAAGGCTTAATGTAAAACAAAGAATTGACATATATAATTCAATTTATAAAATCAATTGGCCTTCTGTAAAAGTAGGAAAATAAAAGTTAATTAGGGATCATAAACTAATTCATGTTCCATAAATGCACTTAGTTTGTGTCCCTTCAAGAAAACACAAAGTACAATGATATTGGTTTAATTGCTGTCCCTCCCAGAAGATACTAATTACAATGATATTAGTTTAATTGCTGTCCCTCCCAGAAGATACCAATTACAACGTTATTGACTTAACTTCTGTTCCTACAATAAGAAAGAAAGCCCACATCCAGAAAAATGTAAACATGTTGATAACGTTGTTATCAATTAAGTCTAACCAGGAAACACGTACATGTGCTTATATACTGTACTGGTTCTGTTTTTTTTTCTTTGCTTTTTATTTAAGCTGTAACGATATTGCATACTAATTTTGCAAATTAATACCAAAATCCATAACATATTTTTTTCCTCGTCAAAAATCATATACGTTCAAGTTTAACATATGTTGTCAGTACGTTCAAATCAAGAATTGCAAAGGTCCACAAGTATGCAAGACATTTACATCTATTAAAGAAATTAATCATTAGAGTGTGTCTATTGCTATGCATATGTTATAAAAATTGCTGCATTATTTGTTAATGGGGAATATTTGTTGTTGACAAAGATAAGATTGCATCATCAGTGAATATGCCAAAAGTCGTTGATTTTCCATACTTTATAGAAAATTTCTGTTTTTTTCACAGTGATGTCATTTTAGCACGGTCCTATACACTGCATTTATCTCTCTTCGATGCTTGTCTAATGTTCTAAAATAATGTTTTAAATTCGACGTAAACATCGTTAATCGTAATTATGCAGAAATGTAAACAAGGATAATAAGAAACGTTTGAAGATACCAAATGGATAATAAGAAGCCATAAATCTAGTAAAGACAGACAAAACAATGACCGAAAGAAAACAAATCATTAAGACAAACACTGATCTACAGAGCACTTCTAAAGATTGGATAATAAGAAGCCATAAATCTAGTAAAGACAGACAAAACAATGACCAAAAGAAAAAAAATCATTAACACAAACACTGATCTACAGAACACTTCTAAAGATTGGATAATAAGAAGCCATCAATCTAGTAAAGACAGACAAAACAATGACCAAAAGAAAAAACATTAAGACAAGCATTGATCAACAGAACACTACTAAAGATTGGATACTGAGAAGCCATAAATCTAGTAAAGACAGACAAAACAATGACCAAAAGAAAAAACATTAAGACAAACACTGATCTACAGAACACTTCTAAATATTGGATAATAAGAAGCCATAAATCTAGTAAAGACAGACAAAACAATGACCAAAAGAAAAAACCATTAAGACAAACACTGATCTACAGAACACTACTAAAGATTGGATAATGAAAAGCCATAAATCTAGTAAAGACAGACCATACAATGGCCAAAAGAAAAACAAATCATTAAGACAAACACTGATCTACAGAACACTACTAAAGATTGGATAATGAGAA